>OOFC01002964.1:7975-18918 GCA_900323345.1 Pseudochromis fuscus | reverse complement strand
CAGTTATCCAAATTCACCTCTTCTTCTCAGTGATCTGATGGTCCATCAGAAAATCATTTCATCATTTAGTAAATATTAGGCTTCAAGGGTTCAAGGGTCAGACCCGCCCCCTCACTCCTCCCTTCATATCCAAATATGGTCACTTCTGGCTCCAAACAACCAACATGGTAACGTTCAAATGTTAAACTCGTAATTTCAAACCACAAGTCCACAAATTAACAGCTGATGTCACATTAGCTTCATCTACTCTGCATACAGTCTACGTACAAACAGCAGAGACACATTTTCAATCACATACATTGTTCCAACAAGTAATTTGTTTAGGTTGGAGTTATTTCAGTTTGTACTGTGGAGTAAAGTGGAATTAATATGATCGAAAGCAAAAGTTAAAGGACCTCTCCAGAAAGTATCCTTATTTCCAAACAATTCGCCCTTTGCTTCCAATTTAAATTTTTATTACAAAGACGTCTTGAACAATGATGCACTCCTCTTCCCATCATTACAGATAATCCACTGAAAAACACACAACAGCCATCACACTAAACCCACACCACAATGTCTCTCCACCTACCCAACCAGCTTTTGTTTCAGCCATTAAACACTTTGTTACCTGAAACCTTTCTGTATTTAGCACAAATCAAATAATGACAGTCTACAGTCAGGAGAAGCACTGGCAAAGTGTTTATTGTGAACAGACACAGAATAGACCATGTATGGAAAATAACTTTTTTTAATGTTTATAAAAAAGAACAGACATTGTACTGAAGCTGTGTGAAGACATTCAGAAGAAATGAGTTGGAGATGTGAAGATAACCTCCGCTTGCTTAATTACTCACTGTTCACTGGACAGAAAGAAGCTTTTCATTAAAAAAAAAAAAAAAAAAAATCAGCAAAGCTTACAGACCATGTTTTGTACTCTGACACTGAACAACACCGTTTTACAACTGTAGGAATGTATTGAAAAGAATTTTGTTGAGCTTTGAAAAATAAACGTTGAACTGTTATTTCTGCATAAACCTGGGCTGTTCCCTCATTTTTATTTTTAATGCAAAGTGCTCAGAGACCCACATCAGATGTGCGTGTTGCCTAATACCTCGACTGATTTTCATCTGATAGTTCGCAGCATATATAAACCTTTCCCTTTAGTTTGGTGATGTTGTGACATGAATGTGAAAGTAAGCTGCTGTTTTTATTTCACCAAGCCGCTGCGTGTTTCCACATTCTGTTGTTATTTTAGGACAATGTGCCGACATGGAAAAACAAACACATCAAATTCCCTTATAGCAGATAAATAAAAGCAAGGAATCAGTGACCAGATGAATAAAATTTAAAAACCTTTAAATGAAAACAATAAGCACACATACACCAACCTCTGGTTTGCTGACTCTAATAAAACTAGTAATGGAGTCGACATGCAAGCTTATACGAGCTTATACAAGCTTATTATCACAATAATTTATGACATCATTTCCAATTCAGATCAAGATGTTGCTGAATTTTCATCCAATTATCGACTTCTTACAATCCAATCATCTTACGGTTGTTGTTTTTTTTTTTGCTCCAATCCGGTCAATCATTCACTTCCAGCCTGCATGTAAATCATACACTTTATAGAAATGGACGAAGCTAACATGATGTCCCCTGGTGGTTTGTGGATTTGTGTTTTGAAACCAGGAATTTGGCATTTAAATGTTGCCATGTTGGTTGGTTGTTTGGTGCCAGAAGTGACCATATTTGGATATGAAGGGAGGATTGAGGAGGCGGGTCTAACCCTCGAACCTGACACTGCCCAATGTGAGTGAGACTCGACTTTATGTGTGGTCTCATTCAAGGTCAATCCAACTAACCACCTACAAATTTGAGGCCTAATATCTACTTAATTATGTTTTTTTTTCCAGATGGACCACCAGGGCACTGAGAAGAATTAAGTTTAGCTAACGACATGAGAATGACTTGTGGGAAAAATTCATTGTCAATTGGACTCAGCCTCTAGTGGCCATCAGGAGTATTGGCCTCAGTTTTGAGCCCCACTTTCTTCGTCCATTTCTACATACAGTCCTTGATGTGAACACAGTGGGACGACATCAAACACAACATCTGCTTCAGTAACACTGCGCTAAGCTTCAACAGGTGGAACGTTTGCAGCAGCTACAGCCACACACAGTCAGTAAAAGGAGACACACAGGGACAAAAACAAAAGCAGGCAGCCTCCAAAAAGCACTGCAGACACACAACAAGGTACCGTACCACTATAGCAACACATTATAAATCAGTGTTTAGAAAAAAAAATCCTAGAAAAATATATTGTTAAATATACAAGACATGCACGTTAGAAATATATGACGGACCAAAGAAAGACAGATCCTGTTTTGTCTGTAATCGATGTTCAACTCTTGTTGTTAAAATAAATTCAAGTTTCTTTTGTCCTTTTTCAACACTTCATTGATCAAACAGGTAAATGATTGAAAATACTAAAGGGGGAGCAAAACAAATTGATTGTTCAACGAGCGAAATATAATTTATCAATATGGTCGACTGATGGAAAAATAACCATAAAAAAAAATTGCTGGTTGCGAGTTTAAAATGTGATGATTTGGTTGCTTCTATCATTATTTTCACAGAAGCAAGCACAGGATTTTCTATTACCATGTTCATCAGCTGCGACCTCACTCCTGCGAGACATGACTATTAGGATAAGAGTCACTTCAAGAGTCTTTTTTCTCCACTGTTCAGAATGTGGAGCGCTGAAAAGGGGTTAACGCCAAGCCGCCACATTTCAAGCAAATTGTCTAAACTGCACAGTTGAAGCTGCCAAGTGGTGGGAAAAACAAAAGCAAAGACAGAGGACATAATGTGTTTGGTTGCTGCGATTGTCGGGACTAATTTAGGGATGATGGGGAAAATTCAGTTCGTTCTGATTGATTACTATCTGCATGTCAACCATCGTTTCTTACATAAGCCACTATTAGATATGTTGCGAGGCTCTCAACACGACAGCACAGATCTGATGTACACCGTACCGATACAATTCACAATCACGGGGAAATACAACTCTTCACCACAGTCGTGCTATCAGGATTCAAAACTGAACGCATGCAAACTGCTCGCCTTAAGTCACTAGAAAGTAAGAGATATGTTAGCAAAAAACATACACATAAACCAAAACATAGATATTTATATAGAATTTGTTTCCATTTTAAACCATTTGTAGTCAAAATACATTAATTTTTTTTTTCAAGTCCAAGTTCAAACCTATGAAATTGTCTTTGGTCAAGAAAAATATCTTAAAATCTACAGGCTATAAATGTTATTGTACAGGAATGAAACAAAAATGTACTCGAGATCATGTAACTGATCAAAATGGGGAAAGCTGATACCAAGTATCTAATCATTTCCATTTGGAGTGCTCCAAATATTTAAAGTGCTTCTGCATTATTCCCTCAGCATTTAATGTGAAAGAAAACATCCGTCAAAGTAAGGCAGATCGGCTTTATCTACTTAAATGTACTTTGAAAATATATATACACATTTGTTCAGAGGACACTAAAAGAGCGAAGATAGATTTTAGAGTACAGGGACAGACAGAGGACGATCCTCCAGAACGATGATTATTAACCAACATCAGAATGTTAAAAGATGGGGAGAGCATCATCACAGCTGTTGATATAAAACTGGGTGAATAAAAAAATTAGCAGCCTATTCACACACCATCTAATGATGCCTTTTTTTTCCATTTTCTTTTTCTTTTAACACAGCTGTAAAAAGGGGACATAAATTAAGACACAGAAAGAGTCTCTTTAGAAGGGACCGGAGGAGGGGGAGGAGATGAAAACACCTCAAGGTTCATTCATTTCAAGGGTCGATCCTGGAAAAGCTCACAAGCTTGTTCTGGTTCCTGTTCTGGGGCCGTCACTACTGTAGTGGACTCATGACGTCTGGAGGTCAGGGGACGTCGCTCTCCTGGTCACACAGTGGCCAGGGATGACTCCCGGTGCTCCCTCAGGACTGTTGAGGCGCTCTGTGGTGTGTCGACACCGATGCCGGTATGGCTGTGTTGAGGCCACACCTGTCCTCTCAGGTTAGGAGGTTTTCCCCACAATGGGGTTGTCACTGAAAAAGAAGAAATAACAAAGATGAATGCAGCAACGAGATTACTAAGAATTATTTTACATACAAGAGAGATGACCTAAAACATATTTTTCATTACTTCTGCAAAGGAGGTCGTGCTTTTGGCTGTTTGAGTGATACCTCATTCATCAAAAAAACAGATTGTGCGGAGAATGGTAAGTGGTAAGTGATGTCACCTGCTGGTTTGTGGAGTTGTGCATTGAAACCAGAAGTTTTGCATTTCAACGTTGCCATGTTGGCTGTTTGGAGCCAGAAATGACCATATTTGGATATGAAGGGAGGAGTGAATTTGAATTTGAATATGAGACTCGACTTCAGCGCTGCTTTCACTGGAAACCAGACCTGTCAATCAAACTAACAACGCCCAAAAATATTGCTCTTGCTTTTTGAAGCCTAATATCGACTTATGTTTTTTTTTCCCAGATGGACCACCAGATCAGTGATGAGAAGAGTTTTCTTTAGTTGGTGACATCAGAATGACTTGTGGAAAAATGTATTGACTGAGTATTTCATGATTGAAAAAGGCAATTTTTGAATTGAAGTCAATTGGAGTAAGAGTTTTTTGGAGACAGCATCTAGTGGCCATCAGGAGTATTACACTTTTTAAAACGCCTAATTTTTGACCCTGGTTGCTTCATTCACAGTATTACCCAAGAAACAAGTGATTAAATTTTAAACCAGATCAGAGGACAGCCTCCTGAGTGAATAATAATCTCTTATAAAAGGCAAATGTTTTAACAGGATATTGTTGTTATTTAACCACTAGAGGGCAACAACGTTCAGTTTATAGTTGTGCTCTCTGAGTGGTTTCTAGTTTTAGCTTAGAACAAGTGTGATGTGTATTAACAGTAATGGAGACTTACAGGCTGCCGTACTGCGCTGCGGTGTCATTCCTGCTATTGTGCTGCTTCTGCAGCTCCTCCATGATGTTTCGGAGCTGTTTGAGTGTCTGAAAGGTCTCTTTGGGTTCCTGAATGGTGAACTTGGAGTATTCCTCCTGCTCCCGCTGAGGGCCCTGGTACACAGCCATACTGGCACATGCATCTATGCAGGGGGCAAACATCACACATTGCAGCTCAACACATCGATCCCAACTAGTTTGTAATGTGTGTTGTCCCACCCAACAGTCCCTGGTCTCTGACAATGACATCATGGTGAAGAAATCCAAAAGCAGGATGAGGCTTTTTTAAAATCACATATATATACTAATATCATTTAGGCTGCTGCTCAAGTAAATGCATCAATAAGGATGCTGCAATTCGTCAACAGTCGACAATAATCAATAATAAAAATAGCAAAAAAATAATATAAATTGTAACAGAATTGAATTGTTGACTATTGTTGCCAGATGTGTTTTTTTTACAAAGGAGTGAGGCATCTCCCTTACTTCCTATCTCTGCTGAGAATTGCACATGTGCAGTATCATTCAGCAGCAAGTAAACAAAATGCCAGTGGCAGATGTAGATTTACTTGTAGCAGCAAGTAGTAGTAGTAGCCATTTTTCTTGTCTTCATTATTAAAACATAATTTAAACAACCTCATGCTAAATTTAAAAGCTGAGAGCTAAGTTAGAACCATTCAATAATTATGTGATTCATAATCTGATTGATCGACTAATCAATTCAATAGTCAATGAATAATAAACTATCAACATATTGGTTAGCCCTATTCATCTGTATTAGATGAACACACACTGACCCTCCATGTTCTGGAGCTTGGTATCATTGGAGGAGAGAAGGGAGAAAATCCTCTCTGTTTCCCGGTCACAGTCTATGTCCAGCTGCAGGTTGGCCAGCATGGTGCTGAAACAGGAGACAACAAAAGTGTTAGGAAATCTTTCAGAGCTGAGGCAATATTTGTTTAAATTAAAACACAAAGCTGAGCCCTCCGTCTCTTTCTGTGAGCTCAGTGTATTAACAATTCACAGCTCACACACTTTGTCACGACTCTTTTGATTTTACACCCACCAGAGTGATCCAGCTATGGACGATCATAATACTGCTAGTTTAGTCACATCAAGTTTTTATCTGTGTGTCTCAAATCAGATCTAATTTGGACTGATCATCTACATGCTTGGTCAAATTAAACACCAATGGCACAGCTTCCAAACACCAAGTGAGCATTTTTATGAAGCGTTTGTAAACTGTAACACATACCCCACAAAACAGCACCAAGAATACTGAATACACTACAACTGGTGAAGAAGGCGACCCCATGGAGGAAACACTCACGTTGTGCAGGGCTTGCAGCCCGGAGCATTGTTACTCTGGCTCTTGCAGCACTGCCAGGCTCCACTGGTGTAATTTGATGGGTGGAAAGTGGCCAGGCGTCCCTCGTTGCAGCGACTGACCTGACCCAGCACCTCCAACCACTCGCTGGCTTCCACGCAGTTTCCTGCCTGAACGTACAGATGCTTGTCCGAGTGGACGACCTGAAACATCTGACACAAGACAAACGGAGCTGTTGAGTCAGTATGTCATGTTTTTCTCTCTCATGTAGCTCATTTCCAGGACAATTAACACCCCATGGTGCATGAAAAATACAATCAATCGGCTCTGTTTATGCTTACAGTGAAAGACCTGGCATGTGCGATGTCTGTCACATGTCACAGCCTGACACTGATTGTTTCGCATTAAAACTGGACAACTTCCAAAATTTCACAGGTTTAAATTATTCCTCCTCCCTGTGTGAAACATTTCAGTGTTCAAGAGTTTCTTCTGGCAACTATTTACACTAATTTACCAGAATGTTAATAAATGTTCATAAGTCTATCATTGCAATATTTCATTATTTGTGTATTTGAACTTATGGACCTGAGAGTCAAACTTTCCTTTCCAGTAGAAGTGATGACTGAGAAATCTTAGGGGAGCTAACTTACATTTTTGCGGTTAAAGGCACTTTCATCCAGTTTCTCCACCGCCTGGATATTTTTGACATTGATGGTGCAGAGGGCCTCTTTACCTGGGAAGCAAAGGTCGTTCTGTCACATTCATGCACAGAGCAATAATACACAGACACAGTCTGAAATCTTAATAGTGTAAACTTAGGCTTTTTTGTTTGGGTTAAATAAGGTGCTCCGAGTAAAATCAGCAAATATAAGAAGATGGTGCAAGTGAGTTAATGCGCTGTAGGTCTTCCACACCTTCCATATTTCTTTTAATGAAGTTATAGTGTTGAAGATATATTTATTATTGTGGCAAATTCTGAAAGACAGTTTCCCATTCCTGAGAGTAATACCAGTTGTGTGGCAACTGCCTCCCACGATGAATGCTTAGACTGGCCCTATGTGGCCTCAAAGTATCAAATTTGTTGATTTCTCAGAGGCAAACTGGCAAGTTAGTAATCCAAAGAAAGCACAGTGTTAGGTTACAGTCAGTGTTCACACAGTTGTGTTTGTTGCAGTCTGAGGAAGCAGGAATGCAGCAATAACAAAGTGTTGTAGTGACACAGAATGGATCAAATCATGGACTGTACATAGAAATGGACGATGCAGTGTGAAGTCATCCTTTGGTTTGTGGATTCACATTTTTGAAGCATGTCTTTCAACCATGTTGGTTGTTTGGAGCCAGAAGTTGACTATATTTGGATATGACTGAAGGAGTGAGGAGACGGGTCTGACCCTCAAACCTGAGGTCACTGTCCAATGTGTACAAGACTAGAGTTTAGCACCGGTTTCATTGGAAACCAGACCTGTCAATCAAGGTAACCCGACCCTTAAATCTTCCTTTTTTTGAAGCCTAAAATCTACTTAATTACACATTTTACTGGACCACTAGATCACTGATAAGAGTTGACTTTAGCGGATGACATCAGAATGACTTGTAATAATAAGTACTGACTGTGTATTTCATGATTGAAAATGACCCTTTATGAATTGAAGTCAATTGGAGTGAGAGTTTTTGAAGCCAGCATCTAGTGGCCATCTAGAGAGGACATTGCGCCTTTTTTCACTTCCACATGTGAATCATGTTTGAGACCCAGTTACATTTCTATGCACAGTTCATAGCAAATAAATACAACCAATAAAACACATGTGAAGTCTGTACTTTGGCACCATCTGGTGGTGGCAATAAGAGTAATACTATGTTCTGAAGTACAGCATGGAGTGCAGTCAGTTTTATCTCATAATATCCTTCAAATCCAGTCAGGAATGTATTAGTTTTGCATATGAGATGATGATGAAACAGGTCTCACCTTTATGTTTGTGGTAGGAGAGCTCTCTGTTGGTCAGTTTGAGCCATTTCTTTTTAAAGTTTTTCTTGCCAAGGCGTTTCCTCCCCTGAGCACGTTTCTGTACTTCTCTATTAGGACACACACAGGGTTAAAGTCATGTTTTATTGGTAGTAAACAAATAAAAATAATCCATACAGTTTATTTCTTCTCAGCATTCTTCATGTTGTGTTGATTTGAACTGTCTGGCACATGCTGTATAAAACTACTTGTTTGTGATTCAAGTCATTTTGGCCTCAGGATCCTCAGTGTGTTTCTTATTTGTCACAAAGTATCAACTCCCAGTCAAAGTCGGCTGGTTAAACCCTTCATCAAAAACATTTCTCTTCTTCACAAGTAAAGTTTCACACCACCAAAACAATGTAACCCTTTTATTTGAAAGCCTGTTTTCACAAGATTTTATTATTTTTTTTAACACATTACTTAAATTTTAAACAGTGGTTAAAGAAGCAGCACCCACATACTGCAGTCTTTATGTTACAATTTTGACACTCACCCCTCTTTGAGAACCACGGCGTCCTCCAGTCCACTGGATTCCTTGCTGACGTTGGAGGAGATTTCATCAAGAAACTGGAAAGAAGAAAGAAATTAACAGTGATACCAGTAATGGCAGAAATACGTTCACATCCGATGAACCCAATACTCTGTTTAAAAAATAAATACCTTTTTAACTTTTTCAATACACTTGTCTTCTTGGAATGATTTGAAGAAGTCGTACATGTAGGTTTCTTTGAAACTGGACTGAAAAGAGAAGTAAAGACTTAAACCAACAAGAAGCCACAATTTACTATGCAGTGAAATTTATTCAAGAATATTGTGCATTCCCCTAAATGTAGCACCTTATTATTGATGCATTTTAGACTACAGTTTCATCAGTGTGAGACATGACGACAACCAAATAAATTATGCACCTGTCTGTAACTACTGCTACTGTTTACTGTGCTATCTTACCAGTTTTTTTGACAAACTACCCCAGCTGCCCAGAGTCTGGATGGTTTTTGAGATTAGAGTGAGTGTGCGGGAAATCTCAGGATCCTGTAATAACAGTAAAATGTACAATGACATTAATGCACTCATTGTCCACTGGTGATTTTAATCTCCACTACTTATAGTGTGGCTCCGTCGCTGTGCACTTACAGGATGATGGGAACGAAGCTGGAAAGAGTGCGGAGAAAGAACGGCAACAGCAAAAAATCGCAGGAACACGAAGCTGCTAACAGCCGAGTACTGAACATGTGGGTCACCTGAGGAGAGGAAAAACACATGTAAGGAAGGAGTGTGGCTAAAAAGCAAGCTAACTCAAATAAAGAATGTATAAAGAAGTAAAAACAAAAACACAAAAAGCCACTGCAAGATAAAAATTAACTTAAATTGGGGGTTTGGCTCCACCCTTTGGAACATATCTATAATAGCACACTATAAAAGTTTGATAATATTCCTGTAATTTAATACCCAGTTCTTTACCAGTGTGAGCTCCATTAAAGTTAACATAAAGTTTTTACTGGTTTGTTTAAATGTAAAGCTGTCAAACTTGGATATAATGCAGAATCCATCTTTTTACCTGGGAAGCGTTTGCAGGCCAAGTGTCTCAGAGACCTGAAGACATCGCACATGAGAGGTGGGCAGCTGGAACTGGACTGTGTGATGGAGGAGAAAACTTTCTGGACATAAACCTGAAGGTTTTCCTGCAGAGGTCAACAAAACACAGCACTGAACAGCTGAAACTGAAACATGGTAACAAGTATTTGGCGTAAAGATTTTACTGTAGCACAAAACCAAAGAGGAAATTTTACATAGAACTACACAACTATAGGTCTATTATAGCAATTATGAATCTGAACAAACTCAAGGACTGAAAAGGATATTCTGCTCAAGACATAAGTGCATGTACCTTGTTGACCTCCACATTGTCCCCTTCCTTTAGTTTAATGGGATCTATCTCACACGTTTTGTTGGATTCACAAATCTATGAAAAGACAAAATCAAACAACAAACAAAAAGCAACAATCAGGTCAGGCCTCATCGTTGAATGACAAAATAATAAACACTGAGATTAAGTGTAGTGGAGCCTTGCAGATTTATTCAAATTTTCTTGAAATTAGAGAGACAATAATAAATGTTGAGTAAAAGTACTTGCTTTTTGTTTTTAATTCTTTTACACACATTTAAGTACTCCAATCAAACAGTAACACTGGGTCGCAGTTGAATAAAATCTAACCATGCAAGGCTGTATATTTTGCAGATACAGGAAGATAAGTACCAAAAAGCCATAAATGAACCATTGAATCATGAGGGTAATTCTCATAACTGTGATCCATTTAGAGGAAATTTAAAAAAAAAAAAAAAAGGATTTGTGGTTGGTGTAGAACTCTGTAAAAACACCAAACCTGCCAATTACTTCTGCACATCTGCTTGTTTGTGGCAGAAAGGCAGATGTTTAAGGGGGATTTTTCCAAACTGACCTCGGTGATTCATGCCTGTGCTGGCATCAACGCTGGATGTGTGTGTGTGTGTGTGTGCGAATGGGTGAATGAGTTGCCTTGTGCACCTTGTAAAGTGCTTTGGGACCTAGCTTAGGTCAAGAA
>OOFC01002961.1:18084-54522 GCA_900323345.1 Pseudochromis fuscus | reverse complement strand
GCCTGGGATGCCTCCACCACCGCCACCGCCACCACTGCCTGGTGGTCCAGGCATGCCTCTTCCACCACCTCCACCACCTTTACCAGGGATGGGTGGTGGACCACCACCACCTCCTCCTTTACCTGGCATGCCTCCCCCACCTCCTCCTCCCCCGGGTATGATAGTGGCTCACAGTAGCCAGGTCCTCGGATACGGTCCACCTGCAAAGACATATCGGTGCCCGACTCTGAGAATGAAAAAGCTCAACTGGCAGAAGCTTCGTGCTGTCACTGGTAAGTAGATTAAACGATTCTGGTGAATGCCTAAATTATTTGTCATTTATCTTATGAAGGTATCAAACCCTGCTAGAATGTAATTTAGATTTTTAGGCAGCCACCCTAATCCAGCACTTGTATGTTTTAAATCGGAGATAAAAATGAAGACATTGGCCATTGGCACCTGTGTAGCACACTATGCGAGCATTAATGGAGTCCAATGTTCCAGAGTTTGGTGTTATTTAATGTGGGTGTTGCAGAGCATTCCTCCAAGTTTTGAAAGAAGAGGAAACATCACTTGGCACGATGTAGTTACAAAATGGAGCCACATGACAGGTTGCTCTCTTCCTCCGTGCACACAGATGGTCACTCCATGTGGGCCTCGGTTCAGAAAGATCCGCCTCCTCGGGAGCCGGACTACAGCAGTATCGAGCAGCTGTTCTGTCTCCCGGTGACCGAGCACAAAGACAAGGGGGCAGCTGCTCCTGTCAAGAAGGAGCCTAAAGAGGTGTGCTTGGTCAACACTCGACAGTGCTCCTCGGAGCTGTAGTACACAGAACAAATACAGCTGATTTACACAGCTCAGCATACAGCTCATCTTTCTCCTTTTTTCTATAGATTACCTTCATTGATCCAAAGAAAAACTTGAATGTCAACATATTTCTAAAGCAGTTCAAATGGTGAGATATTGCACATTATCTTGATGTTTTTAAAAGATATATTTTAACCCAGTTTTCACTCAGTATTTTTATTTTCTCTGTCCAGCAAAAATGAGGATTTTGTAGCCATGATCCAGACTGGGGACCGGTCTAGGTTTGATGTGGAAGTGCTAAAACAACTTCTTAAGCTCCTTCCAGAAAAGCATGAGGTTTGTACTATTAACACTTAATCATCCTTATGTGGAGGGTTTGCGCACACTGACCTGCAAATTAAAGGCCTAAAGTAAATGATTCACTGTCGCGTGTTTTAATGTAGATTGAAAATTTGAAGTCCTTCCAAGGAGAAAAAGACAAGTTGGCGAATGTTGACCGCTTCTACACTTCCCTGCTCACCGTGCCATGGTATATTTCTACTTAAATCCCTGTTTGACTGTTCACTATGTGTGTGTGCCACTTATTTACTCTTTTCAATCAAGTGATGCTGGGTTCCTTAGTTGCATTGTTTTCATGTCTCCTCAGTTATCAGTTGAGAATTGAATGCATGTTGTTGTGCGAGGAGACTGCGTCAGTGTTGGAGATGCTCAAACCTAAAGTCAAGCTGGTGGAGGAAGCCTGCCAGTGTAAGTAAACCATAGGCTTTTACCTGTAAACATATGGATTTTTTATATTTCCAAATTACCGTATTTTCCGGACTATTGAGCGCACCTGTCTATAAGCCGCTATTGAATTTATTCGAACAGTTTCATGTGGTCCACTCTGACCAGGTCTGATGTGATGAGGCTAAATATATCGGCAGCGCGGAGCTTGCTAGCTTGTAAAAAGCCAACGAGCTTCGTGCCACACCATGAGCCACACCGGTGTTTAAGCCACAGGGTTCAAAGCGTCGGAAAAAGGTAGCAGCTTATAGTCCGGAAAGTACGGTAACCCAATTGATTTCTCCCATTTCCCAGCTCTGAGAGTGAGCACACTCATGCCCAGCTTCTGCAGACTCATCCTTGATGTGGGAAATTTTCTCAACTATGTAAGGTCCTCTTCAGTCTCATTTATATTTTACTTAAGCTGACATTCAGACAGAGCTTGCATTTTTAATCATTGGTCTACTTTCAGGGAAGTCACACAGGGAACGCTGAGGGGTTCAAGATCAGTTCTCTGCTCAAGCTTACCGAGACCAAGGCCAACAAGAGCCGCATTACGCTGCTTCATCACATCCTGGAGGTACACAAACTGGCTCACAGCTGCCATAACTTGTTTCCTCCTCAGTCATGAACCTGTTTAATTATCCACTGTGTGGCTTGTTTTGCAAAGGAAGCAGAGGCGAACCACCCGGAGCTGCTGGCACTGCCGGATGATATAGAGATATGTCAGAAAGCAGCAGGGTACAGAGCACTTTCATATCTAATCACACTTTTGGTTTTCAGCGAGTCTTTAAAACACTCATAACAAAGGGTTTTATGTTTTGTCCTCAGAGTTAATCTGGACTCTGTTCAGTCAGAAGCCAGTGCCTTACTAAAACGACTGAATGAGACGGGCAAGAAGGTCTCCAACTCTGTGGAGGATGTGAAGGAGCAATATGCCAAAGTTCTGGAGGTAAGATGTTTGACTCTGCTTTGGCTTTGCATAGATCTAAAATGGTAAACTTGGTGCTGTGTTTGCCACTGGATCCAAAATCCCAAATGCTTCCTTCTCTCTCTACAGGAAAATCGGGAGGCATGTCAAGCTCTAAGTGAAAGATTCAGTGAGATCGAGAAAAAGAGGAGTGAACTGGCTGTCTACTTATGCGAAGATGCTAATCAGCTGTCGCTTGAGGAACTCTTCGGAACCATAAGGACTTTCCGAGAACTTTTCATCAAGGCGCTGAAGGTCAGGGAGGAGATTTCATTGACGCTAGTCATGATAAACTGTCAGTGGGATTTTATTTTTGAGTGTGTGCATGAATACACTGCATAGTTTAGTCTTCGTCTTCTGTGTGGGAGTTGTGTTTCGTTTGGAACATGTGTATCAATACACTCAGTAAAAACTAGAGAATGTTAATGTCTCCACCCAGATGCTACAAAGACCAAATTGCCATGTACGTTTTGTACTTGGCAGTGAATGACATCCTTTCTTTCATGATAACAGGAAAACAAAACCAGAAAAGAGCAAGCCGCCAAGGCTGAGAAGAGAAAGAAGCAGTTGGCAGAAGAAGAATCCAAAAGGCAGAAAGGAGAGAACGGGAAAATAAGTAAGTTGTGAAGAGTCCTTTGTTCTTTCACTGTACTAGACATTTCTTACCATGATGTAATTTGAACAGGATGTGTTTTGAAAACCTCCTTCTGTACATTTTTCTTTTCAGTTAAGAAAGGCGTTGTGCCACAGAATGATGGCTGCATCATCGACCAGCTCCTGGCGGATATTAGGAGAGGTTTCAGCCTGAGAAAGACCCGGCCAAGGTGCGATTCGGAAAGCCTCCCTTCTAGTGAAATGCGTAGGGATACCTGCCCACCTGGTAAGGACAAGAGACTGTGGCCTCCATCTGCAGTTCCTCGCTCCGCTCCCAATTCACAAAACTGCCTTGCCGGTTTAATTGTGCTTCTACCATCTCGCTACTCTAGGTCCATTGCTTTTGCATGCTCACTGTATGACAGTGATTTTTTTGGAAACATAATAATTGTCTTATCTGTATGCCTTCATCATCATTACAAGCTTCTCCCTCAGGATCAAGTGTGAAGCCTGCAGGCGAAGAAGCCGTCGAAGCACCCACCATTTCCGCTCCCACCAAGCCTCAGACAGAGGGTCACCAGGGCAGCGTAGGCGAAGTGAACGGCTTCATCAGCCCCTCAGAAGAAACTCCGCCAGCACCTCAGCTGAATGCAGCACAAGACGGGCCAGTTGTACCTCCTAGCACAGCCCCAGGAAAACCAAACATGCCGACGCAGCCACCCCTAGAAAGACCCACATCGCTGCAGGAGGGGAAGCACCCAGAGAAACCTGCAGTATCAATGATACACATGACACAGCCCCAGGTTGAAGGGGAACACCAGCCATGTCTCCCCACAAATGGCTTTTCATTAGATTCATCTGAGACCAGTGTCCTCAGTCCATCTTCCCTCTCAGACTCAGACTTGCTGGAGGCAGCGTTAGATGGCACATCCAGTCTGGTATCTGAGAAGTTGATGCCTGTGGAGCCGGCAGACATTAGTGTAGAGGTTCACATCCAGGAAAGTCCTTTACCTAATATAGACATTGATGTGACACAGAGCAGCAAAAGCAATATAATGGGAGATGTGAAAGGTGAAACTAGTAATAAAATAAGCCATTTACCAGAGACTGTTGGACAAGAGAAGGAATGCATTATTGCACGAACATCCGGCCAAGACGAGGTCACGAGTTACAAACGCTCAGACCCTAAAAGCAATGTGAGTACACGCAGTGAGGGCTTCAGGGGGTGTGATGTCCCAGATGGACTGGAACCAGAAGATCTGCCATCAGTATCCGAAGAGGTACCTCCCTCCCTTAACCCTGAACCAAAGAAACAGCAGAAGCTCTTTAAACGAAACAAAAAGAAGAGTAATCCAGGTAATCTATCCCTTAACTTCAATAAAGATGATGTTTGGATTGTTAGTCTCTTGATGTGTCTTAAAGGGAAACCTTTATTTGTTTTTATTGCATTTAACTTTTTATATTTTTGTATGGGCTATTTTAGTATATGTTCATAAGAATTTTGCATGAGTACATGCATTTTTATTAAAGACTATGTGTGCAGCACTTCATTTTATAGATTTTAATACTGAGTGGATTTACATCTATGGTCAGTTTATTTGAATGCTCTGTTTTCCGTTCTGACTCTCTGAAACACAAGGTAACAGTGGAAAAGGACACACTAGACATAAAAAAGGCTGTGTGTTGCAGTGAGGTAGGTCA
Source organism: Pseudochromis fuscus (assembly GCA_900323345.1). Classification (NCBI taxonomy): domain Eukaryota; kingdom Metazoa; phylum Chordata; class Actinopteri; family Pseudochromidae; genus Pseudochromis; species Pseudochromis fuscus. The sequence continues at coordinate 49,709 of OOFC01002961.1, read as the reverse complement.
AATCGATGGGATGGCAAACTGTAAGCAGGAATATCCTCCTAATGAACTCAGTCATCGTCAGAGCTTTGTTTCCAAATAACACGTCATTTGTCGGTCTAACTGGATTCTAGATTTCATTTGTCTGTGTTGTCCAACTTTTAACGCTCGTTCTCTCTTTCAATGCTATTCCAGTTCAGGGGTTATCGGGCTAAAATCTTGTCTTGAGTTGGCTTTAATGTCTGTTCAACCTGGGGAAAACTAAATTTTCAAGTACTGTTAAGGACACTAATTAATCCTGGTATTAGTGGTAAAGTAATCTGACAAGATCTCAAACAGCCTTGCAGTTTGTGAAGTCACTGTGAAGTCATTGTGGACTGAGTTATTTCATGAAAGCTGTCACTTTTGTGTCTTCTCTGTCCATATTTTCTTGTCCATCCTCTAAATCTGCAACTGGGACTGTTTTAATCCACTAACACAGTCTCGTGTGCTTCCTGTAAACTGTGCTTTGTTAATCTGACTTATGAAAAATGCTGTATTTGATGTAATTGCATTAAAATGTTTTATTACTAAAACAAAAATAACTAAAAAACCTTTAAAGTCGATAGTCATGTTTCCAAGCCAAACAAGTGAGAATGTCTTTCTGCCAAGTGTAAATATAATAATTTTAAAAGTTTTTAAATTAAAGTATTTTATTTGCCTATATGTTGATCCTCTGTATTCATTTTAGTGTTTCTTTCCCTAGGTGACTCCAGAAAAAGGAAATCAAGAGGAAAAAGAAAATTGTAATTATACACAGGAGATCAGAACTGGAAGGACATATTTTGTCAGACTACGTGAATATTCACTCTTTCAAGAGGATGTGGAAGTCTTCCTTCTGCAGTTTTCCTTGTCCAAGAAGAGTAAACCACATCCAAGGCTGAGATTTTCACAGCATGGATGTTAACATGTCACTTTATGTAAATTATAGATTTTTTTGTGTGTGTGTGTATATGAGAGCTGAATTATTCCCAAAAAAAAGTTGAATGTGCTTTATATGTTTGTATAATTGTTGTAATATGCAGTGAATGTGTTTTACGATGAGCTCTGTTTACCTTTTGGCACCCATAGAGAGAAAGATGCATTGTTCAGTGAAAGATATTTATTTTACAATTATTTCATCATCACAATAACACTGCTTGGATTTTACGTCCTGTTTTCTTTAGATATCAATCAGATGATCTGGAGCAGGACATATAAGGATGGCATTTAATTGATTGTAACTTTTAATGTTAGATATATTTTAATAAAATTTGATTTACTGTTGAGTTTGTTATTAATCAACTCATTCGTACAAATGGGGGTTTTCAGGCAATTAAAACAAATCGGGAAAGCGCTGTTAAGCAGGCAATAAATGTTTTTCTTTAGATGTACCTTCTTGTATACCTGGGACTGTAGCTGAGGCTGTCGTCTCCGTGCTGCAGCAGCCTTGGAGATCACAGCTACGTACTTCTGTGCGTCTGGCTCTGACATCATCGGCTATGAAGTTACAGATATGGCAATGCCACTCTTGGAGACAGTTTAGTCTTCTTGAGACGGACAGACTAAAGCCACCGCCAGCATGTCGCACACCTGGTCGGCTAAAGACCACAAAAACACTAACCAAGCCGCAGCGGTCGGACAGAAGCGATCGCGCAACGACGCAGGAAACAAAGTGACGGTGGTGCTCGGTGCGCAATGGGGAGATGAGGGAAAAGGGAAAGTCGTCGATTTATTGGCGACCGAAGCTGACGTTGTCTGCAGATGTCAGGTAATGTTTGGGTTATTGCTGAAGGGTATTTGAATTATTTTGTGTGAATTTATGACTTCAAAGTGGAATTGCCACTTTCTGGCGGTCGGGTTGTGCGCAACAGGTGTTCAGAGTGAAAACACTCGCACCTCTGTGAACTGGGGAATACTTGACAGATATTAGCTGGGAACTGGTTTCACTATTACAGTAAAATACATTTATGAATGCAATGAAGTTTTGTAAGTATATCACTCAGTGATTTTATTCACAGAATAGTGGGAATTGTGGTGAGTCAATTGAAAAATTGAATTGATTTTACGCATATACAATGTCAAATGTCCTTACCAAGTACAGTTTTTAAACCTGATGTCTGGTGTAACTGAATCACTCCTTCAGCATGATCACAGATTAGATGCATTAAATTCATAATAAACTAACAGGTCAGTTTTCCTGTCCACTTACATAAGACACATAACACTCCAGAGGTCACTCCAGCACCGGACACAGAGTGAGACCTGCCAACAGTTGCTGTGTTGTACTATCTCCACTGACAGGACTAGCACCCTGTGTTCTGAAGGCTTGAGAGCCCCACCCACCAGGCTGGAGAGGTCACATTCTCAGGCTGGCTTGATATGTGAGAAGGCCAGGTCTCAGCTAGGGGGGACAGGAGTGGAGGATCCACCAGTACCAGCCAAGTCTGTTAAAATAGGTGCTGGAAAAGCTTTGGGAATCTGGAAAGAGGGTGGCTTATCACTGTCTCACGAAAATAAAAAAGGACATGTCTATGTGGCTGAATCCTCTGGGGTGGTCCTGCATGTTTGAGTATATTATCACTGAAACATTGACAGTATATTATATGCTCTTCTTTGATTTATAGGGTGGCAACAATGCAGGACACACAGTGGTAGTGGATGGCAAGGAGTACGACTTCCACCTTCTGCCCAGTGGAATTATTAATCCCAAAAGCATATCACTTATTGGTAAAGCCTTCAATCTTTAGTGTTTACAGAGACAGCATCATTCAAAGTATTACTCTGGTCAAGTTTACTCGCAACTCTTTTTTGTTCTTCTAGGCAATGGAGTGGTCATACATCTACCTGGTCTGTTTGAAGAAGGGGATAAAAATGACAAGAAAGGTATTTTAAGAAAATATAGACCATATCCTCTTCTCTGTGGCTTAAAATGTATGTGAACTCAGCTGTGATTTCTATTGGATAATCAGGTCTGAAAGGCTGGGAGAAGAGACTAATTGTTTCAGACAGAGCTCATCTTGGTATGTAAAGTTGTTTATTGACATATGTACAAAATGTGTAAATCAGAATTGTGTGAAAGCCGCCTCTCATTGGTTTGTTTCCTGTGTCTCCACAGTGTTTGATTTCCACCAGGTTGTTGATGGCTTACAGGAAACTGAAAGACAAGCACAAGAAGGAAAGAAGTAAGAGTAGTGAGGGCAATGAGGGAGAGATGCTGTTAATAGGGAGCCATACTTTTAGCCAAAACACCACAATACACTATAGGATCTGCAATCTCTACAAATCTACATTGGTTTTACGCAGTATTTTGAATTCACTTCTTCAACTTTTGTCTTTAAAAACAGCATTGGAACAACTAAGAAGGGCATTGGACCGGCATACTCCAGCAAAGCATCTCGCACTGGCCTGCGTGTTTGTGACCTCCTGGGTGACTTTAAGGACTTCTCTACCAGGTAGGAGTTTGAAAAATAGCCTCAGGCCAAGGAGTCAAATCCATTCATGTACACTAATAAGCTCTGACTTGTCCATTTTGTAAATCCTTCCAGATTCAAGAACCTTGTCCACCAGTACCAGTCCATGTATCCATCCTTGACAGTTGACGTTGAGGACCAACTGAAAAAACTAAAGGTAGATACTTTTGGACATGAGTATTAATAGGTAAATATTTGTTATTGCATCTAATATTGAAACATATTTCTGTTTTTTCGTCTCATGCAGGAATATGCTGAAAGATTGCGGCCAATGGTTAGAGATGGGGTCTATTACATGTACGAAGCTCTTCATGGACCTCCAAAGAAAATTTTGGTTGAAGGGGCCAATGCTGCTCTGCTTGACATTGACTTTGGTAAGGTTTGTCACAAAGCATCTTTTCATAACAGCATTTCTAACTTTCTGAAACATAAGTCGTGTATTTTGAAACTGGCTAAAAGTCAGCATTATTGTAATACATTGAATATTCCCTTTAGGCACATATCCTTTTGTGACATCATCAAACTGCACTGTGGGAGGGGCATGCACTGGTCTTGGCATCCCTCCACTGAATATTGGTGATGTCTTTGGTGTATCAAAAGCCTACACCACCAGAGTGGGAATTGGAGCCTTCCCCACAGAACAACTCAATGTAAGAGCTTTGATATAATTTCAGTAAATCACCAAGACTACTGGGATTGGGTTGTCACATGTTTGTTGTGCTGGTGTATACAGACGCATGACACATTATGTAACTCACTGATATTGAGCCTGACATGCATAGTTTGTTAGTGATCATGTGTTGGGCACACAGGCTGCAGGGTCGGCACGAGGAGGGGAGAGTATTCAGGCTGAGTGCAGCTGTCAAATATTGTGGGAGACAGACTCAAACACTCTTTACCTCTTTTGCAGATCACATGTTCACAGGGATAAATTTAGGGCCAGAGTGAGGGTTAAGGATATATTTACTGTGTGAGCCAGGGTTATGTTACTTGTCACGGGACCTGACCATAGAGACATAGGTCAAGATGGTGAAACTTTATCCTTTAATGTGATATTTGATTGTACTCAGCTGTGTATACTGCTAGCGTGCTGACTGCATATTTTTAAATGTCTGTAGGATTATAAATGGCCAACATAGTTTAAGGCAATGAACAATATAGTGACAGTTAATGTTGTTTTCCTGTTTTCTATAGGCAGTAGGAGAGCTGCTGCAGACAAGAGGTCATGAGGTGGGTGTGACCACAGGAAGGAAACGACGTTGCGGCTGGTTGGATCTTGTTATCGTCAGATATGCTCACATGATCAATGGCTTTACTGCGTGAGTGACTGCAGCAGTTTAACCAAATCATCAGGTGTTTTGTGGTTGCCATGTTTGAGTATCAGGGCACAGGTGCACCACAGTTTTTTTTCTGCACTGTCATACATTATATAATAACAATGATGAACATCTTATGTGAAACAGTTCTCCTCTCCAACAGCATTGCTTTGACAAAACTTGACATTCTGGATGTGCTGGATGAAATTAAAGTCGGAGTTGCCTACAAACTCAATGGGAAACGAATCCCTCATTTCCCAGGTGACTTAATTGTTGACATTTGTCCATAATAGCATCTCAAGGTGCAATTATTGATTTAAAGATTGGTATTAATGGTGTCTTTCATCATAGCCAACATGGACGTTTTGCATAAGGTGGAGGTTGAGTATGAGACGTTCCCTGGTTGGAAGACAGACACGTCTGCAGCCAGGAAGTGGAACGACCTCCCAGCCAAGGCACAAAACTACATCCGCTTCATTGAGAACCACATTGGAGTTCCCAGTATGTCTGACACAAAATAATGAACTTACATATTGTAATTTTACTCTCCAGATCACCCAAAGAAACAAAATAAATAGCAACACAAACCGTTGGTATCCATTAGGTGGTACTGATCCACTTGTCAGAAATTGGTTATGACTTGTACAGCTTTGTCAACTTTTCTAATCTTTCTGTTTCTATTTCTCTTTTTAGTCAAGTGGGTCGGTGTTGGAAAGTCCAGAGAGTGCATGATCCAGATGTTCTAGACTTTCATCCCCCCTTGATGGAGGCCCAGAGAGTGCAGCATGATTTGGCATCTTTTAATCACCTAAAGTTATCTTTTCTTCACTAGATAATAAACATCCATGTAACCTTTGAGCAGTGCTGACTGTTTGTTTTGCTGCAGCTAAATATTCTTGTTCTTTTATTAGATCTTTTTGTTTGTTTAGTTATAAATATGATCTATGACCATATCACCAATTAAAAGTTTTCAAATACAAAAAGCCTGCTGGACTATCTGCTAACTAAACATAATAGTCCGTACACCATCCTTTATTAGTTAGGTATCGACCACTGAAAAAGTTATTCTGCTAGTGTATGTATTTTTTCTACAATTGTTCTCTCCAGCTGTAGATTTCAAAATATACAGAGCTGTCGACAGTCCATGAATGCATCATATTGTGGCTGGAGTTTAATAAAGGGGTTATGAGTCACATGGCAGCTGAGCAATTGTCTGATTGGCTTTCACCGTTCATGTGACAATAAAAGAGGCTTCTGATTGGCTCCCTTGTACTTCCGTTCCATTTTTCCCGCAACAAACAAGTGTGGGAGTCCGCCAGTAGCGCAGGACGGCTCGGCACCTTTAGCAACAGCTCCCAACATGCCGAAGCGAGCTTATCCTTTTCCGGAAACCTTTTCCTCTCAATATAAAATACACATCGGGCAACAGGAATTGAACAACTACGGCGTGTTTGGGAACAAATACAGACAAGAAATATACGGTAAGGACATGTTTGTTGATGCGTTGCGCTGTTAGCTCATGTTAGCTTCGCTGCTGCGCAGATTGGCTTGTTGACTTTGCTTGCACAGCAGTCGTCGGATACAAGTGTCTTCCTTTTTAATTTATTAATCAGTTGATAATTGGTCACTTTTGGTCCATCTGTGTAGTGTAACCATATGATTAATCTTGAATAGTTCATGTGACTTCAAAAGTTTGGCCTCTTGACATAAAACTTACGTTTTTTATCGCGATAATTAGAACAAGATACCCATGGTTGGTTTGTCTTCACTGTCAGCTGTCTGAACTACTGTTGGACAAACTATTGTAGTCCGAGTGCCATCAAACTGTTGTAAACACCAGCTTCGTCGGTGTCCCGGGGCGCTCAGCTGAGGCAGTCACATGCAATTACACTCATGAGTGGGTCTGGGTTTTTTTCTCCTCCACAGAAAAGACAAAGAATTTACTTTTCAATGGTGCCAAGGCTGTGATGGGCAAAATATGGACTGGAGAGGAGAAGGAGACAAACCCACGGCAAACTGGACAAGCTGAGACATCTGAGTGCAACCAACCACTGCTTAGAGGACAGACACTAATTGGACAGGATGGGAGATTGACGAGAGCAAGGTTTGCACAAGGTGAGTCTAAACTGAAGCAGGTGATGAGATGGCTATAGTCCACACGTATTTAAAGTAAAATCAGCTGGTATACCCAATAATAGCTGTGCAAAAAGATAAGAACTATAGCCTCATATTTGTAAACAAACCTAGACATTACTCAACTAACCATTCAGCCTCTTGTTCCCTGCAGCTAAGTACCCTCTACAGGGTCACCTGGTGCAGGAGCTGAAAGCAATCTCCAGAATATCACCCACAGTAATAAGGGAAAAGGGAACATGACTGCAGTGGCAAATGAGACAGAAGTACTGACCTTAATTAGTGTATCGGCTTAAATGCAGTCTGACCATATTTACTTTCTTTTAGTATTACAGATGAAAGTGCTATTCAAAGAAATGTATATTATTTAATTATTTGCAATCACATCAGAACAAAATATATTTCTAGGAAGAATAAAAATGGATAGCACAAATATGAGGGTTGTTTTTTTTTCAGTAAATAACTATAAGCAATGGCAAGAATTTAATATTAGTGAAATAGTAGTAATAGAGAAAGTTTGTGTAATAGTGTAATAAAGGGGATTGGGGGGGCAGTCGGTTTATAGTTGGAATATTGATAATGTTGTTAAGCTTTGATCTTACTATGTAAAGTACCCTGGTAGTATTTTTCACTATACAAATAAAATTGTATTGAATTGAAAAATAAAGTAATGTGATGTTAAAAAAAAAAAAAAAAAAAAAAAAAAAAAAGTCATCGGGGGTGAGAACACATCTAATCATGGTTTACGTCTCTCACTGTAAGACTACGCCAATTAATTTAGCTTCAGCATCAATCAGATTGAGGAAATGAAGTCTACAGGTGACAACTGCTTCAGGTTTCAGAGGAGGAAGGAGATGCAGAGAAACTCAGGTTTGTTGGTTAGGTTCACAGGATGTGTTACAGACCCTGCTTTTAACTCTCTTTCTGGAACCTACAAATCTCCCTGTTTCCCTCATTTTAAAGCTAACAACCTAAGGCTTTCCACTAAAACAGCTTTCAGGAACACCCCCTTAAATGCTCAGGTAGTCACTAAAACACTGAAACTCTGAAAGAGTAAATGAAGTCTAAACATGTGAAACACTGGCATCTAGTGATGGTATCTGAAATCCACCAAAGCCTGTCAACACACTTTGGGAATCTTAGAAATATGTGAGGCACATCCTGAACCTGTCCCACAAATAGACCAAAAGTAAAAGTGTATTCAGTGGTGTTTGTGAACTCGTAACCTAATTGAAATAGTTTCCTTGGCATGTAGAGTAAAGGTTGTAGTTGCCTTCAAACAGCTGCCAAAGGAAACCCAAGTTTTGAATTCACACAAACTTTATTGGATCGGAGTACATGTTAAAGTTTAGGCCCAGAATGATTGCAAATGCCCCCACAAAGCTTGTTCTTAGACCTAGTTCAGGGTGTTATTGTTTGCTGTAGGACTCGCTTATAAAGAGGAATATCATGCTGAATAACTCTTATAAGATGAGAGGTAACTAACTGGATTTTGATCCCTTTATATGCAGTGGGTACAAGAATATAGATTACACCAGTGGCTGTTTCACTGTACATTTGTGTTTTTTGTTTTTTTTTTTAAAACGGTCAAAGCATTGGTAATATTTAAAGTCACCAATACAAATGAATATGATCACAACTGACATATCTGGACTATTGGGTATTTTAGGAATGAAAAGCACTTTTTTTCTTCTCTTCAAAAATGGACAAACGAGAGAAACTATCAGTTGAAAACAGAGTATTTTACACTATGGCCAAAAATGGATTGAATTCAGTTCATGTGTTTTACCAGCAGATGTCAGTGTTGTAGCAGGTGTGGCTGCTTAGTTTGGGTCGCTTGTGTGCTTTGCTAAAGGCTTTGGCTTTGTTTGGATGTGTCTAGGTGCACCAGTGGCTCCCACAGGCTGCTGTGTGTGTCAGAAGAGCCAGGGGCCGAGGACCTCCTGTTCCCAGTGTGATCGTCAGGCCTGTTCCTCCTGTACCCAGCAGTGCTCCAGCTGCTCCAGCCTCTGCTGCTCTGTCTGCACCATCACAGAGTAAGTCACATTTTAGGTATCGCTGCCAGTCATTGTTGGAGTTAAACTGCTGTCAGTATTAGTAATATTTAATTTCAACCTTTTATTTTTGGCTTAAAAACAAACAACTAAACACAGAAGATGAAAATGATACTGATATAAATTCAACCGTTAATGTCAGTCAGTTTGAATTCATAAGATCAAATTAGCTCCAGAATCTGTATTTTAGAAACTATTTATGTCTGGAAAGCTTTTACTTTGCTGCTCCTGTGTTTGTGCTGCGACTCATTAAAACACATTCTCCCTAAGAGCCTAAGGTAGACGGGGAAAGTAGTGGCCTTGAAAAACATGCGAGTGCATCCGTAGCTGGAATCCAGCTGCAGTGTTTTGTTTTTTCCCCTCTCAGTTTCAAAGTATCATTAGATCGCTTCAAACTGAGAGACCATGCACGCTGAGGTTAATTAGGTGTCACTTGGAAAAGCACTTGCTGCAGCATTAAAGACGTGCTTATACAAGGTGTGAGTTGCAAGCTGCTTTTTTTTATCTATCTCTTTTAAGCCGATCCTCTTGTGCTTGTGTGATGAGTGTACTCACTGCAGACATACCTGCACAACTGCAGGTCACTGAACCAAACTTAACACTGAAACTAGAATTTTGATCAAGACTAACTTGATAACATGATACAGTCTCGGATCAGACTCTATGGACCAGTTTTGTCCCCAGTATAAATGTTTGAAATGTAAGATAAAGTAAGTGAAATGATTTTGGTTTTAATTAGTGCAGCACGTTTTGAATCAGTATCTCAGGTGGGACTGTAGACTGGTTATTATCTGGAGGGTAGGTGATTTTTATTTTTATTTATTTTTCCATCTGTTCACACGTCGAAGCACGATGCCAAAACTCAAACTCACCGAGTGTTGGGTCAAACCTCATTTCTTTAATAAGTGACCATAATTACACATAATGTCCGAGTTTCTCTGTGATTAATATGATAAATGTTTTTGTTTCACAGTTACAGCGGCCGATACGATGAAGTGCTGTGCTGCGGCTGCTCGACGTAAAGAAGGACCAAATACCGGATCAGGAGTTTAAGCTTGAACATTATCTAGTTGCCTCACATGAGATATTACTAAGACTGCATTTTATACCTGTGATGTTTTTATGTGATCCAGATGTTTTCTTTGTACATATGTATGCATCTCCAAAATTAACTGAAATAAACTTGAACACTTTTCTATATATTTTACCTCCTTTTGTAGTGTATTTGAATTAAATATGAAATGACAAAACAGATGAGCTCCTTTGTGTCATGGTACAGACATCAGCAGGTGGCAGCACACTTCTTGGTTGAGGGATCAGCTCCTTTCACACGGGGCATATTTTCTTCTATCTCAGTGGGTGAACAATTTATCTCACTAAGCTAAAAAGGCAGAGTTTCAACCTTTTAGTCAAAGTGTGTAAGATTGGTCTCGGCTTGGCAATGATAATGAAATTCCAGTCCAGCCCGTCTGGACCGACCTTGAGAATCTGCTATCAGATTTATTTATTAAAACAACGGAGACCCAGAGGTTGAACAGAACCAGACCTTTTGCAGCAGACAATTTGGCTACAATTATCCCCGCTGGACACGACCTTGAGGTGTAGTCATCACTTTCTCTTGGCGGCTGGTTGTCACTGATGATGACTGGTCTCAGGGTCAGGTATTGTACACTGTAAGTGCTCTGCTTTATAGAGATCAAAACGCGTGACACGGTGTTATAGATATTAGCTTGGATGAGTGCGCTTCCTGGAATGTATTGTAAATGCGCCTGTGGGCTGTTGAGTCACATCCTTTGCTCAGCGGGCCAGTTGTGCCTCCAGTCTTTGGGGAGTTTTTGCAGTTGGTGTCCGAGGGCACCGCTTGATTTCTGGCTGAGTGAGCGGACAGCTGCTTCCAAGCAAGGCGTCAAGTTGTCTGTTGTTTCTTGATGGGGCTTTAAGGAACTCAGAGATGCACATAAAATACTTAAAGGGAGTTTTCATTTATATCAAATGGGATAAGAAATTCAGAACATGTCTCCAGCTCTAAAGCAGGTGAATGGGAAGGGGTTTGAAGGATATTTGAATTAATGGCAAGAAAAATAACATGTTATACACTGAAATATTTTTTTGTTGTTAATGGTGTATTTAGCTATTTGGATATTGGGTGAGTTTCTGTTTTGCATCAGTGTAAACTCCACATATTTTGAGTTTGAACACTTAGTAGATGTCTCCTCTGAGTCTTTGAAAACGTGATGGGCATTTTTCCTTATGTTGTCTTTTTATTTTTAGACAAATCAAGTCAGTTGTATCTATCTTTCCTGTTTGTTGCTGAGGATGCTGATCCCCTCCCTTCCCCACCACCACCACCACCTTGTCTTAACCCAGTGTTGTGATGACTTTCTGTACCTTCAAAACCAGACAGTGCAGCCAGCACCATCCATGACACCTAAAGGACAAAAAGGTCACGGCGTGCTATCCACCCCGCCAAGAATGGTCCCCCATCTATTCCTTGGTGCGGCTGGGTTGTCTGCGAATGAGAAGGGGGCCACATAATCACCCACAGCGCTCCAGACAGGACCAACTGCAGTCGGCCAGCGGGAGCACGTGGCTTTGTCTTTCACCCATTCTTTTGGGGACCAGCTGTGGTCTGAGTGTGGTGAGCGTCGAGCCCAGTGATGCTGCTGCTATAAATATGCGTCAACTAGTGTGAGTAAGTGACAGCTGTACAGTGGACCAAGGACACACTGTCTTGGCACTGTCAGGGCGAGTGAGTCCAAATAAGGCAAACCCAGGGTGAGAGCACGAGTTCATATGTATTTATGCACAGGAATTGATATATGGTATATATAATTCAGACGTGGGCAGTAGATTGTGATGGAGAACAGAAATGCTGCTTAAAATGGGCAACTAGGAAATAATGATCACATCCCAGTATCATTATTATTATCATTAAGTGGGAGATGAGGTTGTTTTTCTTGGCAACAGTGTGATTTAGATTTTCTGAAAGTCAAAAGTATGGCACCTCCACAATTAAGTGGATGATAACAATATGCACGTGTGTTAATATGGAAAGCGAGGAAAAGAACCTGTGTGTGTGTGTGTGTGTGTGTGTGTGTGTGTGCTTATTGTCTGTACACAAGCGCATGTGTGCCTGTGTTTGTGTGCCCTTTTCAAGTGTGACCACCTGTCTTTTGTTAAGAAATAAATAAATAAACACAGGCCACACCAGCTGTCCCTGGCAGTCCGTCCCTTCAGAGGTCAAGGGCTCCCACCGCTGGCCTTGTTGAGGTGGTGGACACTTACAACTTTCCTCAACTTCTCTCAAGTACCTCTAAACACACCTACACACACATACACACACACACACACACACGTACACAAAACACAAGCGCTCGCAGTCAAATGAGCCGGGCTTTGAGCCTCAGAGAGGAATGTTTTATTACACCATCGAGTTACACTGCACATATCCCAGCTCGTCACCCTGCAGCTAAGCCCCATCACATGGGTCCTACTTTCCATGTGAAGGTTTTGGTCCATAAGAAACACACACACACACACACACACACACCAGGCAGTTTAAGCCCTGGATCCCGTTAGGCAGATGTGAGATGTTGGTGCCAGCAAGTGCTCCGAGGCCTGCTGCTGCTGTGGATGTTTACAGTGCGAGGTGGCCGCAGCATTGCAGAGGGCCCTTATTTACTGTGAGCTGGCCGGGGCTGTTCGGGGTGTTTATGAATGATCTTGGGAGGACATTGTTTTCTTTATGTTTGGAGCTGCCTGGCTAGCGCCGCTGTGTCGTCTGTTTGTGCATAAAGTACGTGCTGGGGAGCTGGGCCAGACAATAGCCTGGCTGAGCTACTACCCACGCACACAATGGAGTGGTGGGATGAGGCCGAGGTTTGGGGCCGTGGTTTTGGGGGCTGAGGGGGTGGAGGTAGGATGGATGGGGGGCAGGGGCAGTTGGATGCGGCCCTTGTCTATATGGCGTTCCCAGAACGGGTGAGCTGGGATTTGGGGGAGGGTGGTGGGAACCCGAGCACATCCCTATTGGGATCACGTAGCAAAGCAGCTGGATTTCTTTCATAGTGCAGCAGGGAAATAATTAAAAGTTCTCGCCATTGAAAATGTCCAGTGAATTGGCATGAAGTTCCTCAATTAGACACACGCTTGCTATGTGTTTGTGTACATACAAATAGATGTGTGTGTGTGTGTTTGTTCTAACGGATATGATCAAGATGTGTTGAAGTAATAATTACGACAACCAGCTTTGTTGTGCTGGGTTTATCTCCTTCGGAGAGTATTGGCAACAGGTCGGAAACAATGGGAGCCCATCTTGAAATTGTTCCGTCCTTGAGATCAGTTTATGGTTTCAGAGGGATAGGGCCTGTAAGACCAGCAGTATTATCACATTCTGTTGTCTCTGTACACAGTGCTGCCCACACACACACACACACACACAGAGTCAGTCTGGTTGGTTGTTGGTCCTGCGTGTCAAACAAGGGCTCCTGCACAACAGTCTCAGGTCGTTAGTGTGCAAGTCGACTTTTATTTTGTATTACATTCTAAGGTCAATTTATGCTGATAATGAACTGGTGTTAAAAAGCAGGAAATGAACAAACTCCACACAAAGAAAGAAAGTTGTTCCATTTAATTCTATGTATAATCTTAATGAAGACCTAAATCAAGATTGTCACATTTCCACAGCACACGCACACAAGCACACTCCAAAAAGCGCAAACAAGGAAAATGCACATACAGTTATTGATCAAAGTAAATCGCTTCAATATCTAAGCAATGTCAATTCTGCATAAAGATTGTCTTCTAATCTCTACACCACTAACACTGAAGCAATTGATTACTATAAAATATACCTTTCTTATTAAAAAATTATATTAAATTCTAATGGCACTTCTACAAATTCTATGAAAAAGATCTTCGTTTGACATTTAGAACCTTTTTTTTTTGTTTGTTTTCACCAAATTAAAACTGAGACAGTCAAATGTTGCACAAGAAGCATATGCAGTAATAAATATATCTCATGATTATACACAATTTCACAGTTGTAACCTGCAGAGGACAAAATTCCAGTCAATTTTAGACTCAAAAGATCATACAGCATGAGTTAGGCAAACATAGCCCTCAATCAAGAGTAGCACTGTTTCAAGTCAACAATCAAAATCTCTGTTTCACATTCAACAGTGACATTAAAAAAAAAAGGAACGGATTGTTAGTTCCCAGTAGAATCGGCTGATAAAGGCCAAAACAGAAAAACTCTTGACTTCAGTTTAACACGTCCAGAACAAATGTATTCACAAAACTTCAATGTAATCTCTCGCAAAGCAGCACTAATAAACAGACTTTTAGCTTTTAATTTTGTCTTAATTACCATTTTGATATGATTAAAAAAAAACAAAAAAACAGGAACAACCATTGTTGCTGCGATGCAAACTTTACCACCGCAGTCAAGGGCAGAAATGCACAATATAGAAAAAGGGCTTCTCCAGATGCAACACCTATTTGTGTGTCTACAAGGCACATTTGGTGATCATCCTGGAGGTATAAATAAAGACTGCAAACAATGAAACAAAATTCTTTACACGTTGTTAGTTTTTCTACCTCTGTACACATGTGCATTAGAAAATCAAGCAGTTTTAACTTGCACCACATAAAAATGTTCCTTTAAAAAAAATGAGAGAAAGTGACAAAAATCTACATTTCTGTGTGTTCTGATTGAAATATACATCATCAGCACTACATAATAATCTATGTATCTGACAACTAACTGAAGGAATTTAACTGTCAGGGCAAGTTATTGTTGATTCGAGCCCCACTGCTGAAAACAGGTTGAAGAAATTTAGAAATCCTTGGTCTCCTCAAATTCTGAGACATGATTTATTCTTATGGAAGAAGTCAAAGAAAAACACCTTTGGGATGTTGAAATGGACACTTTGACAGCAGCTATCATCACAGCTGCCAGACATATTGTTGTCAACAATTTATGTAACATAAATGGATAAACGTCCAATCAAATCATGGTCACATCTCCTCCATGTAGAGGAACAATGAAGCATTTATGCACTGCATGCTTGGATATTGGGGGGGGTGGTTGTTCTTTGATGCCTCCAAACAATACACCTGTTTACAGTCCTCCTTGGTCTCCCTTCGCTAAATACATTTCTCACATTCCAATGGCTCCAATTCAATACAGAAAAAGTGCAAAGAGAGACTTGAACTGCCTTTACTCCCCACAGCAAGGAGAGAGATACACAAAGATCCCTTGAGAACTACCTGGGACTCGGTGGGGGGGAACAATGCCTGTATTGTCTCATTTCTATAGGTAGCTAGTGCCGTATCAGTGTGGCTGTGCTTGTGAACAACTGTTTCCTCTGGCAGAACAGCAGTCGGAGCGGTATTAACTGCTCGGATTTGTAGTGAGGCGGAGTCCAGTAAAGTCTTGAATATGGAAAAGGAACCCAAACTCCCCTGGGGAAGACATGACACTAAGAGACCGCAGACTTAATAAGACACATCTCAGCCTTGCGTGTGTTGTAACATGGAAAACAAACCATTTGATAAATATAATATATATTTACATTAAATATACAAACAGTAAGAAATAGCAGCCTAGACAATAGTGTTGAAACTATACGCATGCTAAAAACAAGTGCTTCTCTATGTTCCATGTGACAAATCTTGAATATTCTGTAGCAATTTCTAAACAATATATTAAAATACAATTACAGTAACTCGATTTGCACAGAGAAAATGGACAGCCCCAATACCAGTTAATGAGTACCAAGATCGCTAGGCGAGACACAATGTCCTCTCAAGCTTATAGAAATAAGAACTAGACCTACAGTAAACCCTGAACCAAGTCAAACTAATAAATAAATTCTGATCAAGTCTTCTCAGGACAGATTAGACAAATATCATGAACTTTTAACGCTACACCCCCTGGTAAGAATCCATATAGCATCTACGTGAACAGACAAAAGAAATCCATTTTCTGCCTCTTCCTCAAGGGCAGTGTCACTAAAGGCTCATCAGTAGTAAGTTACACACACAGTAAGGTGAAAAAGTTAATTCAAAGGAAAGAAAAGTCAGTAGATTCAGCTAAATGGCACAGCTTTGAGGGACAAATAGTGCTAAGAACAGATGCCAAAAAAGTACTGAACATCCACCTGTCTCTTCCTGTCTCCTCCTCGCTGCCTACTGAGGGTTTGTCAGTGTACCCTTTGATGGCATACCAGGGAATAACAAGGTAATTTACTGGCAACTATCTGCTTTTAACCCAGATGAGTCAATAAACATTTAATTGACGGAAGCTTCACTTACACACTTTTATTACATTCTTGTAAATTATTTAATTAAGGACACTCGTGGATCAATTACCTTTGTTACTACCTGGTATGTGGAGTGTAATTCAGATTTTTCAAAAGGCCTGAAGAGTCATGGATTTTGACAAAAAAAACATGGCAAAAAATCTCATTCTTATTTTAGTAAGTACACTAGGTGAAGTAAGAATTTCAGTAGGCACCAGTGTTACAGGCATTAGCTTTTAACAACTCTCATCCCTCCACTGATGATGCAACTTTTTAAAAGTAGCAATTCGAAGGCCAATCCATCAAGATGTGCTCACTCACATCAGCTGGTAACTCAAACCAAGGCAAAAAAAAAAGGGTGATCTGATGGTCTGCTTTCTTCTTAATACAAACATAAAAACTTCATTTTAACCAAATAAAAATTCTTCTTCCACTAAAAAAAAAAAAAGAAATTACTTCCAGTAGTCAGACTTCATTAGTTTTGCTGCCACATGATACTTTACTTGTTAAGGACTGAAGAAATCCCCCAAAATAAATAATATTAATAATAATAATAATAACAATAATAATAATAATAATAATGAGGTGTTAAAAAGAAATCATATATTGCTACTCACGGACGGTTCTGATCTCTCATGTGCACAAATAAAGTTTCAGTCTTTGTGACGATTGTATTAACGTATGTTAGCATTAGCTATCACCCACTTGCCCACAGGGTATGAACGTAGGATGCTTCTCTTCTTTTAACAAATAAACTAAACAGACAGACACAAACGAGACAGAAACAAACAAGTGCATCATCTAATTTGTTCACCTTTGTCAACACAGATCCAGCTTGAGTTTCACAGTACCCATGTCAACCTTAACAGCCTCTGCACCTCCAGCTGACTGCTTCTGACCGTCACATACGCCTGTGACGCGGTCGAGCACAGAAAACAGCTCCAGTTTTTAAAGTTGCTACATCTTTAACTTGAGAAATGCCACATGGGGTAGAATCCAAAAGATATGTCTCCAACAAACTGCCAGCATGTGTATACTAATGGGAAAATTGTTCAGTAGTAATATTCAGTGTATGAAAAGACTTCTGTCTTATGCCATGGCACTGCTGAGAGGTGTTTTATCCAATGGCGAGAGTCTTGACAAGGCCACAGTGAAACTTCCTGATGTGGCGGTAGAGGTCCCCAGACTGAGTGAAGCGCCGTTCACACCACTTACAAGCGTGAGGCTTCTCACGTGTGTGGACTACAGCGTGCCGACTCAAGTTATGGGAGTACTGGAAGCTCTTGCCACACTGGCCACAGGTATATGGCTTCTCACCAGAGTGTGTGCGCTCATGGCGCTTAAGAGTATACATGCAAGAGAAGGTCTTGTTGCACTGCATGCAGGTGGGGACCGAGCCGTCGGGGGACAGCTTGGAGCGGGCGCCATCCTTCTCGCGGAAGTGGGAGCTGAGGTGCAGTTGCAGCACATGGGGGCTGGGGAAGACTTTACTGCAGAGGGGACACACACACACCTGTTGCCCTGGGGGCAGGAGCACCCCACTAGAGGTGGAGATGTCTGAAGAGGCCAAGTCGTCCTCCTCCTCCTCCTCGCTGTCCCCCAGCAGTCTACCCCTCCCATCTACGTCCCTGCCTGGGGCGCCCTCCCTCCCTCTGCAGGCCTCCCCCTCCTCGTCCATCAGGTCCTCCTCCTGGGAGAGCAGGGCGGCTGTGGAGCCGTTGTTGCCTGGGAAGAGGGCAGCGAACCCTGTCACCACTGAGCTCCTGGCACTATTCCCAAAGCGCTGGCTCTCAGGGCTCATCGGCTCACTGTCCTCCTGCTCTGACAGCAAGTCGTGTTCGTCTTTAACAAGTGGCTCAGTGCCCTGCTGCTGGCTGTCGAGGGCCAGCTGTCCCGAGACGTAGGAGGGGTGTAAGGGATCTCTGCTAGACAGAGGCTTGAAAGACAAATCCAGTGCACAGTCCATGTCATCTGAAGCCCGGGACCTCTGGGACAGCAATACGGTGGAACTACTGACATCAGCTTTTGTTTTTCCAGCTGTTTGGACGCAGGGCTCGGCCTCTGCTGACACATAATTGACACCTACAAGGTCCGGGGACCTGCCAGAGTGACCGTTTGCCTTCTGCCT
Organism: Pseudochromis fuscus; assembly: GCA_900323345.1. Taxonomy (NCBI): domain Eukaryota; kingdom Metazoa; phylum Chordata; class Actinopteri; family Pseudochromidae; genus Pseudochromis; species Pseudochromis fuscus. The sequence goes on along the minus strand of OOFC01002961.1, from coordinate 31,307 downwards.
GGTCTGTGTAGACCTATCACAATCTGTGACAGCCAGCCTGACTTCACTGTTGTCCATGTCAAACTCTTCGGCCGGGGGGGCCCTGTGAAGCCCCTGAGACTGTGTCTGGGGCTGTCGCCGAATGAGCTGCTTACTGTGCAGCTCGCCATCTGAGGAATTTTCCCTGTCCAGACAGCTGAGTCCCAAGCCCTCTCCCATCTTTTCATCCAGGGAGGAAAGTTCCTTATCTTTCAGCTTGCCTTTGCACACTTTCACTATATCATACATGTGGAGGTAACTAGCTGCTGCCAGGACATCCTCCACTGGCAGAGTGCTGAATTCCAACTTCCCCTCATACATAAATTCAAGGAGCAGACTGAAAGCCGGGGCTGTCACAATGTCACTGTTGAGATGCACAACGTCCCTTTTGTCTAGCTGGTCCCTGTAGAAGAGATGGAAGTACATGCTGCAGGAGGCCAGCACCGCTCTGTGCGCTTTGAATCGAGCCTCCCCGACAAGAACAGTGCAGTCACAGAGGAAACCTTGGTGACGCTGCTGACTCAGACACTGCAGCAACTGGCGGCTATGGTCTGGGAACTCCATTCTTCCTTCATAACCTGATGAAAAACAGGAAAAACAGGATACTGGATAAACGAAATGAAACCATTTAGAGGGCAGAGCGGAGCTGCCGCCACATATCACAGGCGAAAAACCAAGTCACCCTAAGCAAAAAAAAATGTGAGAAACAACTTGAGCCAAATAGCGCAAAATGATTTAAAAGTGCCAACAAGCACACGTGACCTCAAACCTGAACCGATTTTAGAGACAAGTTCATAAAATCCTTCAGAATATCAGAACTTATATCAGAAAGATTCAACGTTTAGTAAAAGATCTACATTAATAAGTTTATCCAACTTGAGAATATTAAGTCTACATTCTGTCCAGTGGTGCATGATACGCTGCGCTGCGCTCACCCACCCATGTATCCCGATGTAAACGGATCCAAATGATCCAAAGTGTCCCGGTTTGTAGTAGTACTTCTTTGCGCTTCCAAAAATCTAGCAAAAAGTGACGCACCGGTGCTTTCCCCCACACACACACACACACCCCAAACACACACACATACACACACAAAACAGCGGTGTTTACGGAACAAGCAAGAGGGGTTGGGAATGATAGCGCTCGTCCATCGGGAGGAAAAGGAGGCTAACGTGAAAAAATAAGACCAGCGCAGAGTGAGTAAACTGGTGCTCTGTTTGCTAATTACACTGCAAGCTGTGGAGTCAGCTGCTCTGACATCACCGCAATGGAAACGCTACCTCCAGCTGTGCTCCCCTTTATGCCATATGTTAACTCTGGGCTACGCAGTCCAAAAAAGACACACAACTTAGAAAAGAGTATATTTATAGGTGGCACGGGACTGGACGACATTTAAAAACAACTTTTAATCGGCTAAATTATCGCACAATACGCCGGATGGTAATAAAACGCTTTGGGGAGCGTTTTTGCGCACTCATCAGACACACGCGCACAATATTTGTTCAAAGGGGTTAATTGAAAACAGAAAGAGACAGGTAGTAAGTAAAATAAACTAGAGTGAAATGTATTTTAAAGTTTGATGCTGCCGAGAGAGCCGTGCAGAAGTAGATATTTGCGCGCTGTAAGTCGATTTTTTTCTAAAGAAGAAGAAAAGTGTAGGAAGGAGACAGGAGGGCCAAGGGCGCAGTAAACCGAGCTCCATGTCCGTGTTGGGAAACGCATTGCTGGGAGCCTTTTAAACAGCAGAGGAACTCACAGCAAAGCCAACTGCGCTGAACGAAAGCGGCGAGGGGGGACACTCTTTTAACTTTCTCCGTTTCAAAGCACTAAAAAATGACTGCACTCACATGTATTTCCACCCGGTTCGTCGTCTTTTTTCCGCTATAAGCGCCGATGTCCTTTCATGATGGTGCGGCCAGATGTTCGCTTCTCCTTGTCGTTTCTTGAGCTTCAGTCCGACCCTGGTAAGGCAGGCTGCACTCAGCGCTGCTGTGTGTCAAGCAGGTTGATAACGGCACAAGTCTCGCGATAGCAGTGCGGCCACAATAAGTTCTGTACTACTCCGCGAATTCACACAGCGGCAGCAAGTAGCAGAGTACACTGGGGACATCAATTGGCTGTCTTATTAAAACACCTGTCCCCAAGTACGCGGCGGGGGAGAGGGAGGGGGTGGACTCCCTTTGGTGGGGCAAAATGGAGGCAGGGGACAAGTGGAGCAGTTGTAGATGAATGACAAACGGTTTTATACCCAAACTGTTTAATTGTTAGATAGATGGTTTATTTAAAAAATTGAAGTTTAAGGGCTTGAGGAAACTGGTTTGCTTTTTCCTTTTCTCAGAAGTATCCTAGTTCATATTGGCTTGATTTATTTATTAAATTTCATTAAAGGATGTTGCATGGCAGCTGTGGATGACAGAAAAAACTTTTTCCTCCTAAAGAATAATCTTTAGTTGTGTCTAAATTGATCAAAGAAGTATAAATTGTGCATTGTGACAAAGAAGGTCAGTGGTCTTTTGGGAACGTTTAAGATCTGTTCCCTCTAATCCTGCTTTGAGTTGAGGAATTCCCTGGCACCGAACCACCCAGTGCCTTTGTTTTTCCAGACAACAGCAGGTCCTGGCTTTTATTTATCCTGTCCCTTTGTCTTAAGACAGAGGTTGGGCTGATTTCGAACTCCTAAGTCCTAAAATTTTGTTTCACTATTTGAGACAGCATCAAAAACATCCAGAGTCTGCTTTGCAATTGTTGGTGGTGGCACAGTGGAGAAAACAGAGGCTCGAGGTTGCAGCTGCTCATCTCGTGCCCCCTCTCCCTCCCCCCTCCTGTCCCTCCCTGTGCGCCCCCAACTGCCTCGGTCACCTTTGCCCTGTGTTCCAGCTGTCGTGCGTTTTGAAAGGGCCATTTGCAGCTCCTCACAGCCTTCTGACACAGAGGGGAATGAGCAATGTGACGGGAGGCGGCAGCCACTGGTCGGAAGGGGCCACCAGCTAGATTCTTATCCACTTACTGCTTTATTCCATTTTTAGTCCGGCTGTTAGTGTTACAGAGGGAGGATATCTGCATTTGGTCAGATCCAGATGGGCATAAGAAAGAGAGTCCCACGCTCGCTAATTAAAAATGTATCTTGTTGTGGTTTAAAATGAACTGTTCATGAACTGCGAAGAAACGAAAACATGAATGACTTAGTACTTATGACAGAGCAGCAAGTGTTTGTGCTGAAGTGTCAGATGTGAGCCACATTAAAAACAATTTACCATTCAGCACTGAAGCACACACACACACACACACACACACACACACACCCACACCATCCATGCAGGAGCAGCGATGTGGATAAGAATAGGAGCAGTGGCCCTGTGTTTCCCTGGCCCTGGCAAATGTAGGCGCCCAGTAGAGGAGGGGTGTGTGTTCACAGGGCAAGACAAAGCAGTGGTTGTGCCTGGGGACTGTGGCCTCAGCAGAGAGAGGCTCGGCACGGTGAAGGTTCTCACACACAGAAAAAGATAGAGAAAAAGAGACAGAGAGAGAGGGAGAGAATGAGAGTGGGAGAGTGGGGGAGTGGGGAGAGAGAAAACACTTCCTGGAGGTTCATTCTTCCTCTCTGCAATCATCAATGGCATTCTCCCCCTGACCCACTCCTCTCTCAGACAAACAAAAGACCCCGCATTCCAGTGTAGCCTGACCGGCCAACCAGCCAGCCATCCAGCCACAGTTGAACCACATCACTCTCCCCACTGGACCAAAGTCTCATCATAGCGGTCGGTTTGAGTTGTGCTGTGGATGTCAGTTTGAGGATTCTTGCGATGCATCCTCACTCATTAAAAATATCTTAAACAGATGTGACATTTTTTTTTTTTATTTTCCCCCTTTAAGTAGTTTTAATGTTGGAAATGTTACAATATTCCACTTTGCATCAGTTTGTTCCAACTTTCTACAGATATGTTCAGCTCTTCATTTGCACCTTTCTACTGGATTGAAATATTCTTGATGTTGTGACCATTTTATAAACATTTGTTCACACAAAAATTCAGACGTACATGTTTGGTATCTGTGAAAAGTGTGGGGACGCCAAAAGAATTTGAAGAAGAGTTTTGTGAGTTTGAGTAATGTCTGGCTGCACAGCGGGAGGTTATAATGACGGATAGTCGGCATGGTTTAATCCTCAACAAGTTTAGACTGCTTTATCACAACAGCCCCTCTCGCCCTTTCTTCTCACGGATTAATGTACATTTATATGAAATGCAAACCTAGGAAACAGCAAGCTGGCAAATGCAACAATTCATCTGAGAATTTCACATTAAGTGATTGAATCTTGTATGTTTAGTGCTGTAGGAAAAGCTGCATAACAGAGATCTTAGAAAATAAAGTGCACTTGCCTGAAGATGCCGTTTTTGTCAACATCACCTCCTCCCTGTTGTGGCCCTCCTGCATTTCTGTGTCTAATTGTTGTTGCCATGTGTTGTGTATTCTACTCAAACTGCCCATTAAGTTCTGTACTGTACTGTTTGTTATATTCTTGTTTAGTTATTTGAGATCAGATGAGCCTTTTGACTCTTTGATCTTACGACTTTTGCTTTGTACCTGCAAAACTACAGGGTACAGCATTTCCAATCATCAGGCCAGAGACAGCCGTGTGGGGGAGGAGGATGAGGGGAGGGGGCCGCACCAATCACGAATAACAACAGTAAAAAATATGGGATACCCTCAGTCAGCTCTGTTTGTATGACAGGAACAGCTTGGCAAAGCTGACGCATAGTAGCAGTGAGGAACACATTACAGTGTGAGTGACAAAGAGGGGAAATGACAGCAGAGGAGGCTGAGAGATAGAGGGCACAGGCCAATGAGCTTTTCATCACAGAGGGAACACTGGCAGCTGTCCCTGCTGTCCTGTTCCTGTGATATTCATTAGTTATTGTGCAACTTTTCACAATCATTGTATGAACTACTGCATGAATTACTATATAGGATTTACAAAAATATATTTAATGTATCTTTAGAAATAAAACAAAGCATGAAAAGGTGTCACAGCATATATATCATTTAATGGGGATGTTATTGTGAGAGGTTTCAGAATGAGAAGGACCTCCTAGTTGGAAACATTTGATCAAGTAGAGCAACTAAGCTGAGGGCTTCATTTGATACTCCCTGACTTCTTTTAAACAGTCTGAGCTGGCCTGTCTGTACCTGTCTGAAACTGGTTTAACTCCTGCCTCCCCAGCAGAGAGTTGTCTGTAGCTGCAGATGACGGTTTATCTATAAAACCCTGATACAGCACAGTAGGCTTTTACATCATCCTTTGACAGTTTGATCTGACAACATGACACCTCCACTCTTCACTGTCCTGGTGTTTTCTTGTTTCAAATTAACCAACTTACATGCTGAAAAATTAAATCGGATTATTTTAGGCATGAACAATCTGAGTATTTTTTTAGTCAGAAACTTAAAGGATATGTCTGATTCACAAGTTCACCTCATGGCTTAGTTGGCTTTGACTGGAAATGTCAATAGTCCTCTCCACCTCACAGCAGCTCAGAGAGAAAGCATGTCTTTTTTAGCGTCAGCAGACTGGACTACTGTAATGTTCTCTGATCAGGTGTCTTCCTAAAATAAGTCATAAATCACCCACCAGAAGCCTAATGCCTCAGTGCTGACAGGCCACAGAGGAGGAGGAGCTTCTCTTGCACTGCTTACAATGGCCACCTGTTAATTTTAAATATTAATTTTTATATAATTGTATTAGCATATACCAAGGTACATTTGTGAAATGTAGTTTAGCAACAAAATCAGGTTCTCTGGGTTTTGTCTATAATGTTTTCTTGTTCTTGTTTGGTTTTATGCATTGATTTTGTCACATTTTTTAATTTGAATAATAACACTCATAATAATACTTTAAATACAGAAAACTCAAAACTGACATTGTTCTGTTTGCACAGGAGCATTCCTCAACTCTAGCCATTGTATTCACATCTATATGAAACACTTATACACTTCATGTTTCGTGAATGTATTTTTCTACATGATTAACAATGGAAAATTGTAATTTTTGCTAATTAAAATGCTGAGTATTTTATTTCTGCATTTTTGAATGAACTCTGTGTCTATTTTATTGTTTTACTCTTATTTGAAATAATGTTTCCATTTAGACATTTTCCATTAACTTTCAAGCCCTTAGCATTAACCTGTCTGAAAGGTGCTTTATTGTTTATTAAATAATTAATTTACTGACTGATAGAAGTGAAAAATATCTACGCACATAAAATCTGTAACTTATTCTACTACATTTTGAAAGTAAATGTACTTCTTCTTCACTACATCATGTACAGTTAAAAGTTTTGTTGTAGATTGAAAAGTTTATATGAGAAACACAAAAATGTTTACACACAGGTGACCCTGTAACAACATACTTTGGACAATACATTATTGTAATAATTTCAAATGAGTATCAAATGACTGCTTACCAAGCCAGACAGCAGCTCAGCCAACCAAAGTTGCACAACTTTTACACACAGTGACACACAAATAAGATGAACACATCATATTTTATATTACATATACTTTTACTTGTGTTGATAGTAATTATTGCATCAGTGCCTTCAGCTGTAGTCATCGTGTGGTTGTTTTGTTGTCTGTTATCTTGAGCAGTGGTCTGTGTGTTGATGTATCTGATAACAACTACAGGTGCTGATCTATAATGTGGAAGTAGACCAAGAATAAGTTTGAAAATAAAGATGTAAAAGCAAACCACCTGACTCGATTTGTCATTTAATTAATAAGGAAGTAATAATTTGACTTTAATAATAAATTAAAGTCAAAATATCCAAAATTCACTGGTTTCAGCCACTTAAATGTGAATATTTTCAGTGCTTTTCTTGCAGTGATCTCAATGCTTTGTGATTGTGGACTGTTGTGAGACAGTTGAACAAAACAAACAATATGTAAACTTGAGCAAGCCACTGGAAAACTGGTATTAGCATGTTTCACTATGTTCTGACCAAATTAGTAATTTGGAAAATAATTTACAGATTAATCAACTGGAAAATTAATCATGAGTGAAAGGCCTCTGCAGGTAATTGATGATCAGATGGCAAAGTAAGAAAAGTGATAGAAAAATATTCATTTGTCATTGAAGCATTGGAAACCAGAGAGGGATTTCTATAGATCCCTTTTATCTCACCATGTTCTGACCAAATTAATAATCTGGAAAATAATTTACAGATTAATCAACTAGAAAATGAACCATGTGCTGCAAGTTAAATGATGATCAGATAGCAAAAGCCAATCACTACTGAACAATTTTGTGATTGTCTCAGGAGTGACAAATAAACAATAAATAGGCTAAATAAATACAAAACATCAATCATTGTAGCATTGGAAACCTCAGAGGGACTCCTATAGGATCCCGAACCCCATTTTTAGAAACCACCGGGCACAAATGAAAACAGCACAGGGTTCAACGAGGCCATGCAGAATTAGCCCCTATGGAAACAAGGCAGGATTTTTTTCAATGGGACGGCTGACAGGCTGCTACTCCTCCTCTGTGCGTGGAGCCGATAAAAGGTCGGCGCTAGGACCCGGGAGAGGTGACTGCCACAGAGGCATTGCAGACAGCGCGTTTGGGAGGTGTAGTGGAAGAAAGGCAAGAGAAACGGAGTAAATGAGAGCACTTTTGTCCAGATTGTTGAAGGACTTATCAACTTAAAATACCGCCGAAACAGCTCACTATAATGAGACGGACACACTGTTGAATTCCTGTCCAGGTAAATGTCCGCGTTTCCTTCGCATGGTTAACTACAAGAGGTCGACAGCTAGACAGGGTAGGTCCCCATTGTACTTACATGGGATGCGGTTATTCTCACCCAAGCTGCCCTGCTAGGCCCCATATCCTTTCTATCGCTAAATGCAAACCTGAAAAATGAGGTACTTTCCTGACTTCACTTCGCCGTGCAAGTTATTTAAAGTCGACGGCTTACAAGCGTCCCTGTACTGAATTATAATACCGCGTTGTTGTTGTTGTTGTTGTTGTTTCCATAAACAAACAACAGTCTCTTAAGATGTTAACCATTCATTTCTTTTTTTTTTTTTGACAATGACCACTTTGGTGGAGACACAGCCCTGAGGCCAAAATATCTGCAGTCACGTTACTTTGAACGGTTTCACCTCTACTAGAAAGTTGTTTTTGCTTTTGTGGCCCAGGAGGCAAATGAAAACAAATGAGCTCAACAAGAGAGCAGCTCATTCATTGTTTGTGACCCACCACTGCGTTTATTTACTTGTTTTGGGTGAGGAATTTACTGCCAGACAATCATTTCATCTGTAGTCATTAGCTTTGATACAGTGATACTTTGTTGTGACTTGTTGCCACTTTGTCCCAAGACTTTTTTTTTTAACTCCACAATTTTTGACACCAGGGAGGTCGTAAGGAAAAGCCTCAATAGTGTTATTTTCTTGTTTTCCTCTCTAGTAATCAGTACAATGAGATAATGCATGTGGGTAACTGGTTTTTGATAGCTTTCACTGTCCTCACTGTTATCATCCCACCTACAGTTGTGCATGTCTACTCTAAATTATCTTAACTACAGGGTTTATTTTTGTAGAAATCTTATCAAGTGGGAGTGTGTGATGGAGACGTGATGTGGTGGGGAGTCCAAATGACAAGGTTTGTCCACAGCACAGATTTCCTGGACGTAAAGCTTCAATGTTCAACTCACTTTTCTAACCCTGCTGTCCGTTTGTCTCCATCTCCCAGGGCTTACACATGCATGTGCTGTCTAGAGAGAGGAACATTGTCCCCCGGGCATCTCGCACCCGTAATGCCTTTTAGTGTCGAAATGTTTTTATCGGTCATGAGACCACGTCTGTCCACTGTGTGTACGCAGGGGGACTTGGCATGTGACCTGGGGAAGACGCAACAAGCTGGCGTAATGATGCAGCCAGTGACTGCTTGGCTCTCCCTGTTCTATTTAGAAAATACCAGTCACCTCCCACCCAATCCCCTTTTGCAGCCCCGTTGACGCAAATGTGCCACCAGTTGCATGCAGAATCTGAGGAATGTTGTTTGAAATTTTGTCCCTGTGAGCAGGCAGACTTACAGACCACCACAGGAGTTTTTAGACCTATTATGACTGAGTAAGATGTGCTTTTTGACGACAGTAGCCCACTTTCAGCATCACTTTTAAGTGCATGTCTCAGGCTGTGTCACAAAAAGGTTTAAGCGTCGACTGCTTTTTATTTCACTCTTCGTCTTTTTTTTAGGAGTAGACCCAGAAGTAATGCTTTGTAATGAGTGTGTTGAGATACATTTCAGTTTTGTGCTGTGTCTTTTTTTTAATGGGCCTGTCTGAACAGCATGAAAATGAATACATTAACATAAGTCATAAAGAGGTTGTTGTTCACGTCATCACAGGTTTAAAACAGTGAGCCTGCTTGTCTTTAAAGGTTACACTAGCTGCGGGTTGTTATTCAGCAACAGCCACACACAATATTCTTATCATTAATGGTGTGTTTTCAGGGAACTTGAAAGAGGAACTTGGCACTGTATAGTAGACCACACTTATACTGGTTCCATCGTAGCATTTGAACACAAACAAAAGTGTCGCTTCGGGGACTGTTCCAGGGATAGGTGAGCGTGTTTGATGTTCTCATTTCTTTTAATCATATTAAATATTTGACTGATGTTCTACCTTTGTGACTATAAACCAGCTGCTGACTCTCTTGTTTACCTAAGCAGCAGAAAACAGAGCAAAAACAACCTTGTATCTATTGATCTCCGATGAAGGAAGTAATGTGGTGATGTCGGCCTGATTTTCTGCTTCCTGCCGTAAACATGGAGCTGTCCTCTCTGGCCCAGTGACAGGCTCAGTGTGTGGCATCTTCTGCTGCATGAAACTGATTTGCATTGAATGGGGTGGCCCCCAGAGCTGGAGCCAGAAAGATGAATGATTGAAAGCCACCCTGACATCAGGGCAGGCAGGCAGGCGGTGGCCCAGAGGCCTGAGGACCATGTGACCCACTGTCAGGGTACTGGGTTCATTCAGTGGCTGCTGGCTGCAGCGCTGGCAGCAACCCAGCTTTTCCACACAGGCCGCAGTAGCAACAGGTCGCTCCCATTAAAACAGCAGCGCTCTGTTGTGGCTCCAGAGCCGGTCTTGTGCATGTGTTGCTTTTTTGGCTGCGGTGTGTGCGCTCGAGTTTGTTTGTGCGATGTATCCCAGTGTGTGTATATAATGTGTGCGTGCCTCTGTCACAGAGTACACACTAAGATGCTGAGGGGATCCAACGGTTTGTGTGAAGCACCGCAACCCCGACGCAATAAACAAAAACACTGAGAGGAAAAAAATAAACGTTGATTTCATGAACTCACTTCTGCTCATTGATGGAAGTGAGCAGAAAGGCTATTTAAAAAAAAAAAAAAAAAAAAAAAAAAAAGGCGTGTTGATCACACATTTACTGACAGATGTATTCAAGCCTGGGGCTGTGCTGATATGACTCGTAGTCTGTCAATAGTCACATTCACTTCCTGTTGTTGTCCCCACCAGTAAGCTGGATGAGGCCACTCAAACAGAGCTCTCTTTTGATGGCCTTGCTCTGATGGAGCAGCAGGCGAATTGATTTCAGTCGATGGTCAGAGATTGCCTGGTGCAGTGTGTGACATTTATATGAACAAAAATGGCAATTGATCATTCTTTTTGTTTCTTCCCTGCCTTCAAAGCTGTCTTTATGTTGTAAAAAAGAACTGGTGGAATCAAAAGGGGTCAGGTGTTTGGGTGATGATAGCCAGCAGGTTTTTTAGTATACATGCTGTTGATGGATAATTGATAAGTCTTTGATGGTATTCAGGCAGTTAACAGATGACTGTTAACCATGAGCAGCCAGAATCACTGCTGTAGTTTGATCTTTTTCCTATGTTTTGCTTTTGATGCTGCACTTCACACATTTCTCTGAAGACCCTTATACATTTAATCAGTAAATGTGACAGCAGTTTTTTTTGTGTGTGTGTGTGTGTGTGTGTGTGTGTCTGTTTCACATGTTAAATTAGGAAGCTGAGTTGTTTTTGTGTATACACCAGTCTGACAGTCTGTTCTGTCAGGACATTTCAATAATCTTTCTTCCACTACATGTTAGGTTTGTAGGTTTTTATTCAAAGGTGAAACAGGAATATATTTGCAGATTCAGGGCACAGAGAGTATTTACATTATTAAATATATTCATCTATCAATCTTTGCACTATATTTATTTTTGTAACAATCTGTGAAGTAGGAGCTTTCAACAATATGACATGATTCTTACTGTAGTTCTGCTAACTGTAGATTTTACAGTAGATACATGTAGATTATTATATCTTTTTAAACAATTTCTTATTGGATACTATCAAATCAAGGCTGTTTCTGAATTTTTAATGAAATATATATTTTTAATGGAGGTCTTTATATGCAACACAGCAGTGTCAATTTAAATTAAGTTAATGGCAAACCACTCCTTGTGCACAAACAAATTTGAATTCTAAAATTGTCGACTTCATTGACAAACTGTTATTTTCATTCAAGTTGTGGGAAAGATGTTCAGTTTGATTCAGTTCAAAGTTTCTGCTGTGAAAAATATCCATAATGATCATAAATGTAAAATATAAGGAATCTAATGTTCTTTCAGGCTCACTGGTGCATGTTGAACTTTACAGTAATTTAGTAGTTACAGTAATACACAATCAAAAGAAATCATCATTTCAACTTTAAAAAGTTGTCATTTATTACATTCCAAACTTGAAAAACTGTGGGATAGTAATCTTGTTCATGCCTCTTAAACATTTGCTACTGTGTCTCGTGACAAAACAGATTACTCATTTAACCACTGAGCAAGACGCTTTAAATTTCATAGTAGCTCGTATGAGAATTATTTGATTAATTATTATAAAGAATTAATTATTCCCTCCCTGCTGTTTTTTTTTCTGTGAGTAGAAGAAATACACAGAATCCTTCAGGAATGGCTGTGTTGGTTGTGGATAGCATAAGTTTTCCATGCTGTGATATTTCACTATGAAAGCCCAGAACCTTGAAATGTTGCAGGTTCCACTTTATTAAAAAGATGACACTGTGGTTGTAGCATATCCTGACTGGACCATAAACCGCAAGGATCTTCTCAGTCTCACTGCCTCTGCTGTACGGTGTTGACCTGAGGGTTAATATTCAGACAAGTGGAAGAAAATCTTTCACCTCAATGACTGGGATAATTTTTACTTTTCTTCAACTAATAGGTAACCACCATTGAGAAGGCGGCTACAAACCCCAGGACCCCATCTCCAGGCTCCTGCCCAGTGCTGAGTGAAGGACAGTTGGGAAACAAAGTTGTGTCTCTCCCTGTGGAAAACCTGGATCCTCCATCCTGCCCACCAACATGACCAATGTGGTGATCGTCAAGGAGGGATGGCTGCATAAAAGAGGTAAATGCACAAATGGCATTTCTACTCTATACTTTAATTTAATTTTCAAGTATTATTGATCGTGTTGAATGTAAATACACTTACTATATCTGCTCTTAATAGTTTATGTGTAATGATTTTTTGTATGTAATGTTTACCGCTCATTCATTCATTCATTCATGGCAGAGACCACAAACTATGCAATGCCCCTAAAATATGCTGGTTGCGCAAAGACTTCAAAATCCCTTGTCAATACATGCTGGAGAACTGTATTTAAACTGCAAAACAAATGGGTTCATCAATACAGAAGTGTACATCAATTTTTACATTAAATTAAAAATTACAATAGAGTTTATTAAATCAAGTTTTATCTCAGTATTACCCTTTCTTCTTGCAGCTTGGATTAGCAATAACTGACAATATATTTTTGTAATAGCTGCAAAAATGGCTAAATTCATCGGCAGGCACTATGTGCAAAGGGCTTGATTACAGTGTAAATATATTTAAAAACAGATAGTATTCCTGATCTAATAAAGAACCATCCAGTTGCAGAGTCCCCAGTGGGCCCCATTTAGCTGCTCTGACAGCTCTGTGTGGCGTGGCGTGGCTCTGTGTGTCGGGCGTGAGTCTTGTTGTTTGGACGAAGAGGCATTCCTCACATACCTGCTGGCTTTGAGCAGCTTTATGTGTGCATACTAACTCTGCCTTCAACTACAGCTGCCTCACAGAGCCCACTCCACCACCGCCCCCACCACCACCACCACCACCAGGGGCAAAATAGGATAAGAAAAAC
>OOFC01002960.1:8188-23048 GCA_900323345.1 Pseudochromis fuscus | reverse complement strand
TATAAGGTGCACCGCATTATAAGGAGCATAGAATAGAAACTACTGTAGTGTCTGGGGTTGTGTTATCATCCATCTAGATGAAGCTGCACTAAAGTGAATGTCAACAAAACAGTCAGATAAGTCAGTCAGTCAAACTTTATTAATAGAAAACAAACCAACGTTCTGACAACTCCGTTCACTCCTGAAACAAGCTAGTGCATCCACAATACAGTACCGTACGTACCAGTAGCTCTTACTGGTATTTGCGCCGCCTTCGTTGAAAACAATGTATTTCCAACATAATATATTTCCAACTCCATTTGTCACAGTTCAAAGCTACATGAACAGCTGTTTTATTTTTTTCTCCAAGTTAACGTCAGCGACGTAGTATTATCTTTTACCAACAGCAAGGTACAACAGGTAGTGCAACTTTTTATCACACAGTTAGTGCATCACAAACGTGGAGGGAACTTTTCCCTGATTCAGTAAACATGTAAAAGAAACAGTCTGATACCGTTACGGTAAATCAAACATTAGTGCAATCACAATATACGCCCCATGAATACGGCAGCCATAATTAACCAATATTGATCCATATATAAGGCGCATCGGATTATAAGGCGCACTGGCGGTTTTTGAGAAAATTAAAGGCTTTCAGGTGTACCTTATAGTGCGGAAAATACGGTATTTTAAAAAGCATGAAATCTGAAAAAAAAGCTAAACGCTGTAAAAAGTGAAAAAAATATAAGTATTAAGTTTAATACAAACACAAAGATCACTGAAAAGCTTAACAATTTGATATTTGCTGGTTTTATAGTTTAAAGTACGAAGGACTACTTCAAGCTTAAAAGACAGAAAAAGTCAGAATATTGCCGAATAATAATAAAGATTTGGATCTCAATGGCGTGAATGTTGTAACACTAAGAATTCAGAGAGAATATGGCTCACAACTCGGGTGAAGGGCAGAGACATCCTGTAGTAAAGCTCAGGGTTGTGCGGCTCCAGAATGTCCAGGCTGCTGATGAGGTTGGAAAGCTGCTTTACAGACTGCAGAGGGGATATAAAAAAAGTTTATGTAAAACTGATGTTGCCACAGCAGCATTATAAGTGTGATTATTGAAAATTAGATGATGGTTTTTGCTTATTTCCAATGTGTGAACTTTACCTCTGCAATATCAGCATCTCTGCATAAAGCATGTAGCGCCAACATCCGAAGTGCCTCCAGGTTATTATTATCTTTCTGTAAAAGCCTGAAACATGACACAAGGTGCTCTGAATAAAGTCCATCTCCTACACTTAATAAGCTTGGATTTCTTATATTGACAGTAACAGAATATATGATACTGCTGCAGCACTGTGTTGAGTTCCCAGACAAATAGCATTAAAACTGGAAGCAGCCGAAGTTAAGGCGGCTGAAGGATGTCAGGAATACTGTTCGCTCTACGTTCGCAACATTGTAGCGAGGCCACCACAGCAGCTCTGAACTCAGTGCAACTCGAGCGATCACTCTTTCTCCCGCTCAGTAAACCTGAACTGCGACGCCTTGGAATTGTCTGTGATTCCAGCACTTTGGCTCAAAGGCCTTTTTATGCTGTCTGGCACTGGCCAAGGTCCAGAGGGGCGAGCACAAACAATGGCTCAGTCAGTCAGTCCGCACTGGCTTGAGGCATCACGTTGGCGTTTCATTTGCACTTGAATGTCGAGCCGTTTGTAAAGGCAGACTGTGTTTTCTTTTTCTTATGTGCCTGGTGGTGATTATAAATGTTTCAGCACTTTCTGATCTCACCAGAGACATTGCTACTGATCCTTGAGATATTTTTGGGAGGCAAATAGCTCAGATAAGGCTCATACAGAGAGAGACTGTATTTCTGTGAATGATCTGGGAGAGACAAATCACCTGTGTGCTGCGTCCACAGTCTGCTCCCAGTCCTGACGGCTCAGCAGCAGTTTCATTTTCATGATGAGAGCAGGTAAGAATTCAGGGAAACTCACAATGACTTGGTTCACAATCTCTAATGCTCCGGAGTAGTTCTGACGGTACTCGTAGTAGCGTGCCTAGGACAAACCAAACATTACTGAGGAATATACAACATGGCATTCAGCATGTTACTGTCAATATGAATGAAACATAAATGCTATGGTGGAATATAACAATCACAATGATACATTACGTCTAGTACAGAGTAAATTAAACACACAATGACTGTTGTACATGGCGAAATATGAGAAGTTACAACATCATAACATTTGCAGCTGTGACTGTAGAAGGCGATTCAACATGAATCTGTGTTTCCTATGTCACCTTTCCCATCAGGGCGAAAACATCTGCTCTCTCCTTCAGTCCCTCATCAAAGTATTTTCCAGCCTTCCTGGCGTAGGCGTCTTTACCAGATGTCACATCTATCCAGGCTTTGAGGATTATCCCCTAAACAACAGATATCAGGTTCCTCCTGTAATTCCATAAACTTCAAGATTTTTCATAAACATAAAACGTAACAGCGATACATAACAAAAATAAAATCCTCACCTCTCTGGAGCCGTTGGAGAGTTTGATCATTCTCTCGGTGTACTCCCTTGCTTTATCATTTCGCCCCAACAGCCAAAGGAAGGTTCCAGCGTAGTACAGACTCTTTGGAGGAGCACTTTTCCGATCCTCTTTGACCTTTGCATCGAGAGCCTGAATAACATCTCTGTCTGTGATGATGATATTGCCAATAAGGGTGTCAAGTCCATTACAAAAAAAGTCTGGACAAGTACTTATGGCATGAATAAAAGGTTGGCTCACCTGGGTTTGTCTTTTTTTTCTCTGCATAGACGAGAGCCATTAATGTGCAAAGAGACACATCTCGATCATTTCTGATTGTGTCCAATTCTGCTGAGGCTTCGTGAATTTGATCTGTTTTAAAATGATGACAGAGGTGCATGTGTTACAGTTGGTAATGTACAACAGCGTATATTTCAGTTTATTCCTTGCAAATTTCTATATTTCATTAATTTACAATATTAATTTCAGAGAATATTTAACTTTTTCTTGAAAAATTTGTGACTTTAATCTCAGAACATTTGAGAAATTTGTGACAGTAAAAAAAAGTAGCCTCGGGTGGAAGTGGTTAACGGAGATACATTATACTGTTTTTCAGCAACTTTAAATAAGTCTTACACGCCCCTAGAACATGTCTGTGAAGTTTCTTGGTGAAACTCTGTTTTGATCCTGTATTTCAGTCTGCCTCAAAAACACTCTTTGTCAGCTGCGGCCAGAACGCTCTGTTTTCTGGTGCCTGTCACTTTAAGGCACTCCCCTCTGTTCTGCACTGATGTCAGCACACCATCGCCGTAACCAGGAAACCAGCGCAATGCGAGGAATCATGAATAAGAAAAATCCACTCCGCTGTGAGGCTGGCAGTCTGTGTAATGAAATGTGTGGTTTTACAACTCAAACTGAGTTTTGGCTGCACTCATGTCACGGCTACACTTCTCTTGTAACGGAGAAATCCAAGAAGGCACATTCTACGCTTCTGATGCTGTGGGAGACCACATGGGATACTCCAAAGGGACTGGCTAATGCAGCGTCTGCTCCACGGTCTTGGTCACAATATATCAGAATCCAGAACGGCTCACTTTACCACAGGTATTTCTCTTCAAGAAGCTCATGCAACAACGAGACGGTTTTAAAAGTCAGTGGACTTGGAGGCAGCCAAATCCCAAACAGTACATATTTAAAAAGTGGATTTTCCATAATATGTCTCCTTCAATGTCAGAGAATATTCAAGTTGTTTTTCTCAAAAATCTGGAAATTTACTTTCAGGTAATATTTAATTTGTTCTTGTAAATTTATGACTTTAATCTAAAAGAATGTTCATTTTTGTTGGGGGATTGATTTGCAACTTTAATTTCAGATCATATCCAAGTTGTTTTCCTTGTAAATTTGCAACTTTAATTTCATAGAACTTTCAATTTTTTTCTAGTAAGTTCATTACTTTACTCTAAAAGAATATTCAGTCTCTTTGGAGTGGGGTAAATTTGCAATTATAAGGTACATTTTCTCATATATTTGTAATGCCACAATAAACATTTCAGGAATATAGAGTCACAACAAATGCAGAAATCTTTTTGCACTTAGCAAAAGTGCGGTCTGAGACCAGACTGCTGTCCTATATAGACCCAGACCTATAATCGATCAATTATGATGGGATTTAATATATTGATGCGGTGCTATTATTTTAAGAATGGCAGGATTTCTAGTCTTTATGGCACTCGCTCAGTGCACAGAAACTCACAGACCAATTGCAAGCAAGTTAACCCATCCCACGTGATGCTACTCATTGTGACTTTGAATACAGACAGATGAGGAAGGTGAAAGGAGAGTGACAGAAGAAAGACAAGTCAGAGATACAGAGAAGATGGAGAGGAGGGTGAGCAGGAGACAACAGAGATAAATACTATAACTAAAACTATCACTATAATTAATGAGCACCACCACATGTGTTTGAGAATGGCACTGACGCCATTGCAGTCAAGATTTTAAATCCTGGCAGGACCAGTTAGAGCTCAGTTCTCTCATTGAACAACAGAAAGTGGGAGAGTGAGATATAAGAGGGGGGGATGAGAAATTGCTTGTTAATTAATTTATTGTAAAGTTGGTTGGGGCTGTTAGTCAAGATGTAAAACAGTTCAAGAAAAAGGGGAAACCCAAGCTCCTGCTACACTTTTTCTAAAATCAAGCTAAATTTAAAATGTATATTTTTTTCAAAGCTATTTTATCTATTTTCTCATTTTTAAATGCATCCCTTATTTTACTTAATGAGAGACCAAACATTGTACATATCTACAGCAACATACTGTATCAGTATAGTCCAATGTTAAGGAACAATACATATTGTCACATTGTTTTTGAATTGTACTTTCTTTATGTGATCTGACAGTCCGTTGTTGATTATATGCAGACGTTGATACAACTAAGCATCTTCAGTATATATCACACTAAATCAAAACGGACATGGTGATGTTCCTGACCATTGCTTCAGGATATTTTGTCAAATCTCTTTGAATTTTAGTTGAATACTCCTGGTCTGTAAGATTCCTGATTTTCCAGGACACTTGAGAACCCTGTAAATTTTTGAAGCTTACCTTGCATGAGGTTACCGCATGCGTGGAAGAAAGTGTAGATGGGATCTTTGCTGAATTTCCTCTGAGCTGCTGCTGCAGCGTTGACGGCATGATTGAAATACTTTTCATAGCAATAATATTTAATCAGAGCCTGTAAAAAAACATAGCAAAATTACAGACAGACACATAGATTCATCCAAAAGGGGAAATCAGCTCACACATATTACATGTTACAATCAAAATATGACTACAGTAAGATCAATGAAATATACCGTATAAAAAAGGTGGTAAAAAGTATAGAGCATAAAAATATACATATACAAATCCTAGGTTACAGGTGGTAATGACACCATCGCACTCTGCAACCAGTGTTTTTTTATGACAACAAACTCATACGTATGCTAGCTTGCTAACGCAACATAATTACTGTTAGCCGACGTCTTTTGAGCCAACTGCTATTATTACTGTAAACTTTGGGGAAGGCATTTTATTTACATATCGTCCTATTTTTTCATTTGTTGCAAACCATGTGACTTTATAGGTTGCTTAAACTTGATTATTTTTCGCATTTCTTTCTCTATTTATTAGCTGGTACGTATCTGTATTGTGAACAGTAATCACTTACCAACGTTGTCTCTTCGTCCTCCATATTAGCTGAAATGGTCTGTTCTCTATCAAGTTAACTGTCCTGGATATAAGTTAATATATAAGATATATGCCGTGCATACATCGTAGTTTAGAATAAGAAAGATATTACTGTAGATTTCGTCCTGGTTTCGCCATCTTGCTCCAACTCCTTCAGCGTTGTCTGGTTACTTAGGAACAGGAATGTGTGAGCATTGTATTTCATCCCCGTATTTTGACTTTCAGGCTCTGCTTACTTGTCGATTGCTTGTGTGTTCCCTCTATTAAAGACTAAAAAAGCAGATAAAAACCCAGTTACCCCAATGTCTAAAAGAAAAAAGGAAATCATTGTATAGTATTGTGGGCGATGCTTGGAAAAGCATTTTCCGTCTTTCACCTGGAGAGCAGTCTGAGAGAATAATCTCAGGGGGGAAAAAAACCCCTGCTACTTTTTACATTTCAATGTAGTTCCCTCATTGTATCTCTAGGTGGCGGAATTATCCTTTTTATTGATTGTTATATTACTACCACCACCTTTATTATTATTGATAATCTGAAATAATACTATTAATAGTAATAACAGTGACAGATAGAATATAGATGGAATACTAATATATATAGAAACATAAATATAAAAAAGGATAAATATGATTTTTTGATGAAATCATAATTAAGGAAGGTGTGTGCGCTTGTGCCAAAACATGATACGTAAATTAATAACAATTATTGTAGCCTAATAAGCATAAAAAAGTACTTTCTGATTTAATACAAAAACAAAATAAAATTGTAATAACAAAGAAAGCAAGGCAAGTGAGTATGCCTATTTCAACACTTGCTACAACTTTATAATAACTTCATTTGTATAGCACAGTTGATGTGCAAAGTGCTTTACATTAATATGAATATGAGAACTAAATTAAACAACATAAGAAAAAAATTAAAACCATGCTGTACAAACCACAACACAATATAGAAGTTCATGTTAATACAACAAATAGTTAAAATACCTATAAACTATATAACATCTGACTGACATCTGAGCATCTGACTTTCTGAGCATAAATACTACATACATGCTTGCATTTATGTAGTATACTGGCTAATATACTGGAAGGCCAATAGGATGGCCAAGAGGATTTGAGGGACCTAGAAGGGGCCGAGCAAAGAAACCTTCAATCACATAAATAGTCTGGAACTAGTTCATTAAGATATTTAAAGATAAAATCAAGATTCTAAAAATGACCAGAGAGCCAGGGAAGAGCCTTTAAACCCAGAGAGCTGTGTTTCTCTGTATGTAGTTCTGGAAGCAGCAACAGTCGGCTGGAAACAAAAGCATGAATAAGGTTGTCAGACATGAAAACCTTGTACATGATTGATATTCTTAAGACAGTAAAATGATATTCCACGGTTATACTCTAACATCATGGTGTATTGGAAAATTTTAGTGTAAATTTTACTGATTTATCATTTGCATCCACCCCAACCTAAACATATTTGAAGCAACATGAAAAAAATTGCATGTCAGAGGTTTGCAAGTAAGTTTAACATACTTTGAATATAGGGAAATAATGTGAGCGAGCTTTGCAGCTTGAATTACACTCACATAAGTTGGATTGATGTGGCTGGCTCGTTGTAGTGCTGCTGCTTCTGTAACACAATTTACTTTTAAAGTGTAACACATTATCTCATTAAAAATATATATATACATCATTGTTTAGCTCATCTTAAGATTAAAAATTCTCACCCACTAACATATTACATAGTTCACCATGTGCAGTGGAAACATATTTCTATCCAGCCTGTAGTAATTGGTGGCCCCAGTGTTATGCAACACCACGCATTGACTGCTAAGTATGATGTCTACAGTGTTGCAGGAGCATCCATGGGTGCAACTTTTCCAAGAGAGACCTTTCCATGCCTTGTCAGATACTATTTAGCACTAACTCTGGCACATAATCATTACTCTCTACAGCACACATCAATGGAAGAGTAAATCAGGTTGGTATTGAGCTCTGCATATGTGCAGCATGGGAACTGTCTGTGTGCTGCACTGCACAACTTTGCTCACAGTTTTCAGAGATTATTTTGCTATAATAAATACATGATGAATAATGTGAATTTATTCACACTCCTCTGTACTTTATAATCCAGAATCTAAATGAAGTAAATTAGATTTTCACTAAATAATACTCACACACAGGATGTTGACAATTTAGGTGTTGTACTTAGCAAAGAGCGATAAATACTGCATGTGTTGTTGCACTTCCAAGGAATGCATCTGAAAAACCTATTAGAGGAAGACGATGGAATATGGACCCCCTGGGACACAGTGCTATAGCATTCTAATGGCTATATCCATTGTGGTTTGTACAGACCATTATTGATCAAAGCGCCAGGCCCAATAATAAAAGCAGCTCACTTGCTAATGAACTCTTTTATTTCTTTTTCCACATGTGTTGCTATTATAATAATAAAAGAAGTTGCTCACATTTGGATTCATTTGCACTATAGACTTGCACATGCTAATTTCCTCTGACATACAAATACAAGTATTATTCTTTGTAAAATCTGATGGACGTGAGAAGCTGTTGTCTGTAAACTGCAGTATTTGTATGTGTGGTTTTGAGTTGGGAGTGGTTCACTTGAGTGTGTGTATGTGTGTGTGTACGTATTTGTCTGTCTGCGTGTCTATTAGCACACTGGAAAGGTAAAGGAGGGGGGCTGCGGGGGGAGACTCACCACTATCTAATCTAATGGGATTTTCTTCCCATCTATCGACAGCAAATAAAATTACAGAGCTGTTATGAGTAGCATTCTCAGATTTCTTTCTGAAATGTTTTGTTTTTTTTATTTTACTGTGCCCTCCCCTTCCCCCTTTTCCCTGCTGTGCATACCAGTGGCGAGATCCCAAACCAAACAGACATCCCTTCACATGAAACAGGTCCTGCTATTATAGCGAGACTCCAGAGGCAGAGACCAACTTCCGACCTACCACTCTAATGCGGTCTAACGGAGTTTGATGTCATGTTGCTGGGCAACCGGCGAGCAGAATCTGCAGAATCACTCTTGATTTACTGGTCGATCTGTAACCCCACTTGTTGCCATGCTGGCTCTACTACATCAGACGACAATGTAAGATGTTTGTTTTTAACAGAATAATAATCTTGACAGTTAAATGGTTACTAGTTTGTTTGTGTGATAACGTCCAGTACACATTTATCCAGAGGCAGCTCACTTGTTCGTCATGCGGACTTACAAGTCAGGAAAACAACACATGAGCCATAAATTACTGTGAGTGGGCGCGGTGCACAGTGATAATCACATCATCATCATCGTTGTAGTTAGACAGGAATAATGGCAGGAGTAATCTTTGCCATCAGTCTCCTGTTTACTGCCCTCTGTGTTCAGCAGCCACAGTGGGCAGAGGCAATGCTGGACTATAATGAATATTTGGACTGTTATTAATAATTAATAAAATGTTCCACCCACTTAAGATGGCAACAGCTTCCGGCAGAAGCCACAAAGCACACTCAGAGACCAGATTCTTGCTTAGAGCAAAATAAAAATACTGGACACATGATCAGATCTGAAGCTCCCTTCTTGGCCATATAATATGCAAAATATACAGTCTACAGTGCTTGATTAGAGATATGAGATTCCAGGTGTTAGTTGAATCATCATTTACACTCTGAGTGCGCCTTTACATTTTTCTTACAAGTTTAACACTTCACAGATTCTGAGTCAACACTGATGCTAACTGCGGTTTGCTCGCTTTCAGCATCATAACAGTTCTGCAGCTTATTACTGTAAAAGCTGATCCTTAATGCCTCTGAATCATCTCTGTGGTTAGAGCTTGCACAGAGATCCATTTTTCAAAATTAAAATCACCTGATACTAGTTTTCATCAACTTCTTTCTTCCTGCACTGCTGGTTGCACTGGAGTTGGTGATCAAGTAAAAATTAAGTACTGTTAAAAAAAAAGAAAGGAAATTTGATAGTTTACAGTGTAGGCTTTAAC
This sequence comes from Pseudochromis fuscus, assembly GCA_900323345.1. Lineage (NCBI taxonomy): Eukaryota > Metazoa > Chordata > Actinopteri > Pseudochromidae > Pseudochromis > Pseudochromis fuscus. The sequence continues at coordinate 13,321 of OOFC01002960.1, read as the reverse complement.
CTCTCTTGAGCCACAGCTGATATAATAGCCCCTTTCTGGTCTTGTTGTGTCCAATGATCTTATGGGCAACAGAAAATTGTTGCACAATCATTCATATTTAGTGCTTGAACAAGAAGTAACTTTGCATTTTCCTGCAGAATACAACAAAACAAAATCAGTTCTTAATAAAAGTAACAAAATGTGAAGAGGCAGAGCGACAGACAGGAAGTAGAACAGAGTTTAATCAGGGCAAACTGCTGAATAAGACGGTCATTCTCATTGAAAAAAGTAAACATGTAAGCCAAGTAAGCTCAACATAAAGAGATAAAACCTCTGCAGGGAGTCTCCTTTTCATCTCTGTTTTATCCTCCTTTAACTTTCAACTCAAAGTATGAAATTCTTAGTCTTTATAATTGCTAAAATAAAGAAATGTTGTAGGCAAACTTGACATACATTTAATCTTTATTATTTTAGCTTTTCAGTGAAATGGGTTATAGCAGTGTGTGGCATGCTGTTCATTTATACACTACAAGCATTATGCATATAAATGATGGGAGATGTCAAAGTCTATGTAACCAAAACATTCTTTCATTATGCATAAAGTATAGTTTAATTACATGCAAAAATGTTCATGGAATTACACTTTCATGACAGAGGACAGATGTCGTAGCGACACAGTACATGTCATGGGAAGTGACAACAAAAGAGGCATGACGACCATATAAAATGTAAACAGAAGCAGGTAGTAGCTAAGGACACATGAGGTGCTGTATCCTCGAGGTCATTCCAACCATTCTGAGCTATCTTCCATCCATCTTTAGATATTTATCATGATAAAGATTCAGAAGTAAACTGAGAAAACAGTTTACAAAGCACACAAAACATAAAAGAGGAACTACTTGTGCTCCAGTCATCATTTCCAAGTAAAAATATGCAGTTAAAGATTACAGAAACACTAAAGCAGTTATGTTGTATAAAATCACCAGTAAATTATCTTTGTCTTATGAAGAAAATCACCATTCGCTTCACCCCACAGCTCCTGCCAGATGCATCACATCAATGTTTACCTGAATTCAACGGGACATGGAGAATATATTTAGTTTAATATCACATGAATTCTTTCATATATTCCATTATTTCATAATAATTATCAAATACACAGCTTCAAAAAAGAACAGCCAAAATAAAAACAACGGTAGGCACGTGGACAAGGCCTGTATTCTGGAGTCCTACAATAGACATTATTAGATCCGCCATTTCTTTTTTTAGCAACATTACGGGAAAAGACACACATCTTGAACATATTTTGAGAAATAGGATATTAATGATTAACAATTGCATTTTGGGCAAGATTGGAGGGTAGGATCCTGTTTGAAAAAAATCCAGAAAAATTCCTATTACTTATTATTATATCTAAATGTTTTAACATAAGAAATGGCAAAAGAAAACCAGCATCAAAACACCACCACTGCATCTGTGGGGTAGAAAGCAGTAGGTACAAACTGGAACAATTCATGTTTCGGCTCTTTGGGTACGATTCAGAACTTTATCTGACCTCCATAGATTTTGTTGAAAATCTATACACACATGCAGGATGACAATGTCTACAGTCTGAGACATATTTCGTAGAGATCAGTCACGGACTGTATCTCGCGAAGGTTTGTGTTTTCCTTGCTACAGTCAGCCGTCAGATGTTTGTGGTTAAACAAGGCAAACTGTGAGGGTCAGTTCCAGTGAGCAAATTACTGAATATTTGTTTTTCATTTTTAGCTTTTAGCTGATTTTTGTCATTGAGAACTTTGATTTTCTTTCTTTTTAAATTGGCAGTTTTGTGATAGAATTTGTACAAAATTAGAAATATTTTAAATGGTACTTAAGTACATGTGGCTGAGATGTTTCAGCAATGTGCAAAGTATCAAACATAATCAGCACGCTTGGCTGCATATTTTCTGATTCTAGCCTATAGTGACATTTCTGTAATGCCTTGACTTCACATCACACTAAAAAACATGATGGGCTGGGAGAAAGCATGGTATATGTGGTACACTCTAGCATGCATAATCATGGAGAAACATTCATGCAAGTCCTTTTCTCGTGGACCACAACCCTGACATTGTCTCTTGGATTTGTCAAACATTATACACGCCATCAGTTGGCAAGAATAAAAGCCTTAAAGCAACGCTGCTCATTGTAAAGACTACACCTGAAGGAACAACCTCCTTTTGAAGAGTAAAAAAATGTATAAAAAGTCAAACTATGAATTCTTAAAGTAATAAGATTAATCAAGTGTTTCTGCATGAAAAATAACTAATACAACAGTCAGTGATATAACAATAATTCAAGACACTGGATAGCAGAACTAGCTGCAATAGGAGTTGAAGCATTGACTAGTGTGTCTTTCAGAACACTTTGAATAATGTTGCCCATTTCCCACAAACAACCAAAAGGGATCCGTGCTCCTGAACACATCCAAAAAAATAGTCCTCCTGTGAGCCACTTTTCCATTTTGGGCACCAACCTCTTAGACTCAAGTAAGCATGGTCAGTTTGGCATAGTGGACATCCATACAGAGGAAGCGAGTGCCATGGATGTCTCAGTCACTTTTCAAAGATTGTAAACATTTTGTAATTAATTCAAAAGTCTTCGTTGCATCCTCAGCCTCCTTTTTACATATCCTGCTCTCTGACATCTTTGCCTTCAACCTCCTTTTCACTTTTGTCTTTTTCATATTTGTCTTTACCATTTGTTGTCACACTGTTGCACAGAGTTTGAGAGGCCGTCGGAGGTGTCAGTTCACTATTATCAGCACTAGTAATTTCTTTGAGTTTGTCTGTGACCAGGTCTTCTTTGTCATCTAAGTTTTCATCCTTTTCAATGTTAACACTGGATGTGTCAGGGGGCCTGATGGCATTTCCTAGATTGTTCTTTAAATAGTGTCTGTAGGCTTTCTGGATGACAGTAGCGGAGATGTCCTCCTGTTTGCGACGGAGGGTGGTGGTGATGGGCTCATAGGACACTTTGGAAGGATTTGAAGCCATGAAGCGCTCCTCCATCTGCCCTCTCAGAATGTCCATTTCCCCGCCCTCGCCCAGAACGCGCTTGGTGAAAGCAAACAAGATGTCGAGGCAGTGAATGCGTTCGCCGCTCACCATGGGCAGATCCATAGAGATCAGTTCAAGCTTGTTCGGCTTGGCTATGCGTAACGGTGGGTCCAGTGCATCTGCAAATTCTGAGAGTTTATTGTACTCCATGAATTGTGAGGCGTGAGGATCAAATCTCTCCCAGACCTCATAAAACATTTCAAAATCATCCTCACTTAAGGGGTCGGCACTCTCCTCAGTGGCAACGCTGAAGTTTTCCAGGATGACTGCAATGTACATGTTCACCACAATGAGGAAACAGATTATGATGTAGCTCACAAAGAAGGCAATTCCTATTGCAGGATATCCACAGTTTCCCTTCACAAGACTGCCAGGATGCTCTATGTCACTATCACAGTCTTCTGCTCTGTTGAGGATGGGATACAGCAGCATATCCCACCCTCCTGAGGTGGTGATCTGGAACAAGCAGATCATGCTGTTGCCAAATGTCTCGAAATTGAAAAGGTCATCAATGCCTCTTTCCCTCTTCACATACGCAAAGTTCGACATGCCAAAGATGGCAAAGATAAACATCACCAGGAAGAGCAACAGACCAATGTTGAACAAGGCAGGAAGTGACATCATCAAGGCAAATAAGAGTGTGCGGATTCCTTTGGCACTTTTAATAAGGCGGAGGACGCGGCCAATCCGAGCCAATCGGATGACTCTGAACAAGGTTGGTGAAACGAAGTACTTCTCTATCATTTCTGAGAGAAACATACCTGAGGAGAGAAAGAATATACAGTATTTACAGATGTTTATTTATTATAAACTGTAAGTGATAGAGGTATACTGACAAAATTACCAATTTGTTAGAACAAGAGGTGAGTCATACCAATGATTGATAGAACGACTACGATGAAATCAAACACATTCCAGCCATTTGTGAAATAGTACTGGCGAAGTGAGATCATCTTCAGCAAACACTCTCCCGAGAAGATGACAATGAAAATTACATTAATGTTGTAGAGAACTTTAGTCTTTTCATCTGACTGGTCATGAGTTTCCACCATCATGGCAACCATATTTAGCCATATTAGAACCATGATTACAATATCAAATGCTTGTTTGGTGGTGAAGTCAAAGATGTATCCTTGAATCTTGTTCTGAAACAGACACACAGGATGAAACAAAAATGCAATTTCGAGTTTTTGAAATAGAGATCACATTTATAATTTAAATTAAAGGCAGTTACATACTGATGGCCTAGGAATAGGCTTTTGTGGTTTCTTTGACCCCAGCTTTTTCATGGCATTGTAGTATTTCTTCTGTTCCTCTGTCATAAAGATGTCTTGACCTCCTAAGTAAAGAGGACATGTGACACATTAAATCACTGCAAAAACAATGAGGAGATGCTTCAGAAAGAGAAACTGAATGCCAGATATGATACTTATCTTTTTCTTTTGTTGATTGAAGTTGTCTATAATGACGCCAATGAAAAGGTTGAGTGTGAAGAAGGCTCCAAATATGATGAAAACAACAAAATATAGGTACATCTTCAAGTTGCTCTCATATTGCGGCTGCTCATCCAGCTATAACAGCAATAACAAATGATGAAATGTTAAGATTTTTGATTTGGCAACTGGTGCCAACAATTGTGATACAATAATTCTATAATTCAGGAGTAAATAAACACAACTTCAACAGTGTTGATGTATTTGTTTATGGCGAAGACATATTTTTCCCCAACAAGAATGATAATGACTAATAGCAATTTGAATGGTGAGAGCTGAAATCATTTGCCAAGAATTGTTCAAAATAGCTTAAAACATTTAACCATTAAAAAACAACTACATAAAAAACATTTAAAAAGTATTCAACGCAGAAAAAGGTACATTTTAACAGTAAAAAAGCAAAAAAAACCAAACAAACTCAGAAGTAAAAAATTAAGAGGTAAAAAAAACATTTCAAAAGCATGCTTTTAAAAACTGTTAAAAACACAGAAAGCTAGAAAAAAAACATGAACCCTTTCACAAACAAAAAAGTAAATAAAACAAAAGTGTAAAAGTTTGAA
>OOFC01002959.1:9120-22527 GCA_900323345.1 Pseudochromis fuscus | reverse complement strand
GGAGGAGGACGAGAGAGGAGACATGGGGGGAGCTTTAAACCTGGGTGACGTCACGTCAAGGAGGGCAGACAGAGGGAGACCGAGACTTAAAGCCAGAGTCTCTCCCTCTCTCTCTCTCTCTCTCTCTCTCTCTCTCTCTCTCTCCCCCTCTCTCTCTCTCTCTCTCTCTCTCTCTCTCTCTCTCTCTCTCTCTCCCCCTCTCCTCTTCTCTCTCCTCTCCCTCTCTCTCTCTCTGTTTGTCTCTCTGTCTCTCTCTCTCCCCTGTCTCTCTCTCTCTCTCTCTCTCTCTCTCCCCTGTCTCTCTCTCTCTCTCTCTCTCTCTCTCCCCTGTCTCTCTCTCCCTGTCTCTCTGTCTCTCCCTGTCTCTCTGTCTCTCCCTTTTTCTCTCTCTGTCTCTCTCTCGCTCTGTCTGTCTCTCTGTCTGTCTCTCTCTGTCTCTCTCTCTCTCTCCCTGTCTCTCTGCCTGTCTCATCTGTCTGTCTCATCTGTCTAGTCTTTGCTTGACTCTCTCTCTCCGTCTCTTTCTGTCCTCATTTTCCTCCAGCCAGGGCCCTGCTTCCTGATACCTGGCGCCCCGCTGTCCAAGACTAATCTGGCAACCTTGGATGAAGTTGTCTCAGAGTCTTGCTGTGTGCAGACATTGCACACCGAGCCAAGACCTACACTTCTCCTTATTAGCTGTGTCAGCGTCTGCCAAATAGTAACTTAGCACAATTGCATAGAACTTCTGCTTTGAGTTTGTTTGGGGTACGGTGTGTTTGTTTGTTTCTGGATGGATGGATGGATGGATGGCAGTTTTTCAGTAGGGATGTACTGATCCAATCTGGTGAATGGTTATTGTTGCTTATTACTGGGATAACTGAACTACTGACCAGATGTGGCAACCTACATTAAATACAGTTTTTTGTCTGCTTTTTTAATTTTTTGTATTGAGCAAATCCTACATCTTAGGATGGGAGCACAGAAAGAAGTCAGGTGACATTATTACAAAATCTGCAACAAAGTAGGAGGGAGGAGGGCGGGGTGGGTGGCTGGGTCAGCAGAATTTTGGACTTTAACATGGGAGGCGACTGGGCCCTCTTAACACATGACCACAAGGGTCCTGAAACATTGTGTTTTATTGTAGCTATGATGACAATGGCTTCTTAATGTGAACTAAGAAGTTATTGTAACACAAATCACAATACCCAACAACATTTCTGTCAAAAACAGAATTTGTTGGCAGGACAGATCATTGGGAGCTGTTTGATTGGACCATTGAAATAATTTGAAACACCACAGCTAGCTATGTGGTACTTCGTACATCTCTTGAAAAAGAAGCCACTACATGTACTGCACTTTCTCCAAAAACAAACCTGCTGCATAAAATGCAGCCGCTCCAACAGACATTTGTTGTTTATCATCACCTCGCAACAGCACTTTAGTGATGACATTGTGTAAAGTCCATACCACGAATAAGTTGTTTCTAATAGAACCATTTGCACCTCAACTAACATCAGAATCACACAAACTACAGATTACTACTGCGGCTGCTATTACTTACTTCAGTAATCTGAACTGTGCCACTTAAAAACAGGTTGATTGACAGGTAGATATAATACTGCTATTGGTTGAAATTGCTCTGGGAAACCTTAAGCCCTGTTTGCCTCATCTGTTTCTTGATAAGGTGCAGTTAGGTAAGTTATTGCACCCAGTCAAGTGACAGTCCATCATCACCATAAAAAGTCTAACTTTTACATTTTGGTAAATAAGGTATAATACTGTTGTGAGATGTTATGTCTTTTCTTTTGTTGTTCTATCATTAACCTATTTTTAAAGATGATCCCAAATATTTCACATTAATTGCATTTATTGTAAAACGCTTGCAGTAAGTGGGGTACTACCAACAGCACCTATGTGCTTTTTCTGAATTCACCACAAGAGGGCAACAGTGGTCAGTACAGCTGGATTATGCCTTGGCAGTAGTTTGTGCTCTCTGAGTGCTTTCTAGTTCCACTTTGTTTTCTAAACAAGCAAGCAAGCAAGATATAAGATGTTGTTTTACTAGCTTTATGGCATGGGTAAAAAAACTAAAACAAAAAACCCCTTCACATAGAATCATAATATCTGTTCCCCTGTCTTTATGCAAGGTGTAAATACTTTTATCAGGAAGATTTCGAGTAATGATGGTTTTATCTCTTTTAAAGTTTCTCAGAAAGAATGAGCTTGTTTTTAAGTTGGGGGGGAACAAAGATGTGGGATTGGTTGTTGCATGAGTCAGGGTATCAAAAATGGTATGGGGGAGGAAAAAAATCATATAGGTGGACTCTACAGTCAGTGCTGTACTGTGGCAGTTAGGAAAATAATCCCTGTGCTTTTGGTATGAGCCACACTGTTTCTCTGCTGAATTCTAAGGAACGACACATCTGTTTGAACCCCAAACCAACGCTGATCAAAGCTTTGCTAATTCTGTTTAAGAGCATCACAGAGTAATGTGTCACTGTTTCTTTCACTGTGATCCTCGTGTAGCAGATATATTTTATGTTTTGTCTGTTTTAATGTGATGTGTGTGGTGCGTTTTTGGTTGTGTTTATGTGTGTATGGCATAAATTGTGCTTGTGCAAATAATAATTCATGTGGTTAACAGAATTAAAGGCTGTGGTTTTTGTCAAGTACTTGAGCTGTGTGTGTGTGTGTGTGTGTGTGTGTGTGTGTGTGTGTTTCTGTTTCAGTGAGCGTGGTGTGGACTGCACCGAGAGCAGAGAGACAGAAAATTATGACAAGAGAGAGAGAGCAAGAGCTGAGCTGATAGAAAGGAGCAGGAAACCAGACCAAACATGGGCACAGGTGACGCACAGAGGATACCCAGTTTCCATAGCAACAGGCAGGTGCAAGACACTTGGAGCTAGCTTTCGATCTGCTGAGGTGAAATATTTGCATTCACATGGTGGTGTGATTAGCCCAATTCACACTCACACACAAAATGTACTCTAAGACAAAGGAGGGAGCTTTGTACCTGATTCAAATGAGGAATCACACACACACACACACACACACACACACACACACACACACACCCAAGATGTGAAGACAAATATATATGTGTGGAGATCAGTAATAGGGAAGCTCTGATTGGCCCGCTAGATCCTGACTTTTGTGAACCTACACATACAGACTGGGAAACGCTTAACGCATTGACAGTACTGAGGATGGGAGGTGGATGAAAGGGGACATGACAAGTAGGGGAGAGGAGGAGAAGGATGAGGCAGGAGAGTGAGATTAAAGGGGAAGATAAGCCAGGGGAAAGGAGTGTTGATCCGTACCCTAGGGGTGCATTACATGATAAAGAGGAAGGAAGAGACACAGGAGGAGGAGTGCTGGGGTTGGGTTGTTATTGCACAGTGATGAAAGTAGGAAGGAGAAGACAGCGGTGGAGGAGGAGGGTGATGAGATGGGAGGAGAGAAGGAGAAGTTAAGGAAAGTAGAGGGAACTATATGCAGTGTTTGGCCCTGAAATGTTGTCATTTTCTTTTGGAAAATAATGTTTGTAGACAAAATAAAGAGCCATGAAAACTTGTGAAGTATGTGCTAGTTTGCTGCAGTATAGAAACATTTAGTCTCCCAGCTTCTGTGGTGTCATGTTATGTTTCTGGTTTTGGTTTTGATCATCTTTTAATATACGACAAATCCTTAGTTGGTAACCGGGGCCTTTAAATACCTAAAGTACAGAAGATGGCCATCCACCACTCGAGGCCAGCTAGTGTTAGAGGCAGGCCTTTATTTCTAACTTTGATAAGTTTAATTGGACATATTTCAATACGAATCCTCGCTTGATGCTTCAAACAGAATTGGGATCAGGAGCAGATCAGCACTTTAAAGTTACTGCATTATATTGTTCATACTGAATATTTTTTTAACCATTGCAAAATAAAAAAACACTACTCTTTTTTCAGTGGATGGAAACTCTTCATTTCTTTACCAGGGTTTTATTGTGAAATATTTGTTGCCACACCATGTTTAATTTGATCCCTGCTGTTTTCTCCTCTCCCTTGTATTTATGTCTGTTCATATCAATCATTGCCCTGGTCAGTATTACAGAACACAGGCACTTAGAGCCAACCAAGTTACTGTGTAAAGATTGTATTCATTTCAGATTGCCAATTTCTCAGAGGCAGCTTTCTCAACTCTGAAGTCAGGTAGGTGTTGGATTTCCAAAGCTATTACATCACCTGACCAAGCAGTTCTAATGAAGCTTATTGGCACAGTCTACAGCCCCACTAGCTGCTCTGTGAGGCCCCACTTAACCCTGGACTTCAGGACTATTTTCATACAAAGTAACATCTGTTACAGCCAAGTCCTTACCACACAAGTAAAGGGAATACTTTTTTAACGTTTTTCACGTTTTTAATTTTGTTTAGTTTATTTAAACTACTATCTGAATACTGTATATATACTACTGTCAGCATGCAGCAACAATGTTAACTTTCAGATATTTTTATTTGAGTGCATTAGAATGGTAAAATGTGCAGCAGAGGCTGGTGGGAATGTTACCTGTCTGTCTGTCTGTCTGTCTGTCTGTCTGTCTGTCTGTCTGTCTGTCTGTCTGTCTGTCTGTCTGTCTGTCTGTCTGTCTGTCTGTCTGTCTGCCTGCCTGCCTGCCTGCCTGCCTGCCTGCCTGCAACACTGTGGGAAAACCACCGAACAGATCACTGATTTTTTTTTGGAGCGACGTGTTGCACAAAGAACAAGTGGTAAACTTTTGGTCAAGATCAGAAGATGGGATCCTGTCTGAACAAAGTGAAACAAGATAGTGTTGCTGTTTCACCCCAAGAAAGCAACAGTGTTCAGTCTTTAGCATTAGCACAGCTGGATTAGGCATTGGCAGAGGTTTGCTTTCTCAGAGTGCCTTCTTGTTACTTAACTGTTTGGTCATAAATCAAAATTTTAACATAGTGAAATTTTGACCTATTAGGAAAAAACAAGTGTCTGTATCAAATCCATCCTCTAATGTCAATCTCATGGTGACGGTACAGAAAAAGTCAGAGGATCACCAGCGTCAGTATAATTTATCCTGTCGTACAAAATATCATGGCAATCCATCAAATAGTTTTTGAGACAAGAAATGTGGTGGGAGACTGCTCAGCCAGCATCCATCTCGAAAGTTGCACTGCCAGTGTGGCTAATGATGATGAAAATTGGTGCAGTTTACAGAATGCTTTCAGCACATTCAGCCATTCTTAGTGTCCCTCCCCATGGAGGGATTACTGCCTGCCCCCAGTGTCTCTTTTCATACAACCATTGGGGATGCTTAATTCAGGAACTTCCAAATTGCACACCTAGTGGCTTTAATCCATTTGTTTACACAGGCTGAATTTGTCAGCACTATATTGTGTAAAATAGCTGTTACTTTTTTCTTTTGCTTTTTGTCTGCTTTTTCAACACAGCATTTGTTTGTTTTTATCTTCTTTTTCTGAGTTACCCTTACTTCTGTACTTCTGTACAATGGAGCACTATGGGAAAAAACATACATCAAAGTCACAGAGACTAGATTAGCACAATGGTGGGATATTTTTATTTGTCAAGTTGGGACTTGTTTGAATAGGGCTCTTCTGAAATATTCATCTTTTTTTGCCTTTTTTACCCTGTGCATTTCATTGTAGCTGCCATTAAAACACACCAAAAACACACTCTCTTATTTCCCTCATGCTGATATAAAGCTCATTGCATTTCTCTGCTCACTGGGCATTTCAACCCCAGTCATGCAGCAGGGCAACATCAGCTGTTCAAACATTCACACACACATTTATGTGCCGTTTTATATATGCACATGCACATATGTGAGAGTGAGAGTACACACATTTTGATTTCAGTCGGCAGTAATGTGCCACTTCCTGTGAGCTAGCCAGGAGGGATGTTAGATTCTGGGCCAGTGCACCCCTCGCCACTTCTGTTCGGTTTTTGTTTCCTTCTCCTCCTCTGCTATCTGTTCCATTACCTTGAATTACATTATGTTACATTACCTTACCTTGTGTTACTTTATGTGACACCATTCAGGATCTGCGCATGTTTTATTGCATTAGCTCAGGGTACTTGCTAACTTACATAACCTAAGGTTACATCACATGCTGCTGTGTTTTTCTTTGCCCTGCTCTGTCATGTTCTCTGCTCTGTTATACTCAGCTGTTTACACAGTTGTGTCTATGCTCTTCGTGTTTCTGCTGATTCACAAATACTCTATACCCACCTAAAGTCTCTAAGTCTGTCCTACGTGCTTCATGTCACATGAGCAAAGAAAAACTGAAGGGAGACAGAAACGAGGACAGGAGGGGTGAAAATTGAACCAAAGAGGAGATGAAAACATGGAAGGAAAAAGTAAGGAAGCACTGGAGCAAACAGAAGGAAGAAAATAGAAAAGCCAAGGATACACAGACAAGAAAAAAGAGGCCAGTGAGGTGCAGAGCTGCAGGTCGATGCAGATCGATTCTCCCTCTGACAACCATCCTCACCATCGGATACAAGACCTTCAGTCCCACACTTATCAATGTCGCCACTCGCTCCTGATCTATCAATACCTCAATTATCAGATTGAATATCACTCTCCCCAGCGGGCTGAATGAGATTGAAAGCAATTCTTCATGCTTGTCTTTGTTGATGTGCATTTGCTTACAGTTCAGCGCCTCCGTGAAGACAAAACATCACAGCAGGCCTGCAGGTGAACACAGTGAGAACTGAAACACAGAACAGCAACAAGGAGCGATGCTGACATGGAGCCAGTCATATTTAATATGAAACACATCAGTGTTTAAATACATAAATACACACCAATAATCACTGCTGTAAATTACTGTGGTTAAATGCAATTAATCTATTTTTACTTTTATATATTTAAATTTTATGCCACTATATACATCAAACCTCAGAAATAAGTAGTGTCTCAAGTCACTGCATTCATTTGAAATGGGTATAGATTACTTAACAAATTCTAGATTGATATTTAAAAAATCTCGAATCAGCAATTACCAAAACACATGTATATTTTTGGGAATTGTTAAGTGGATGTCCTTCCTCTTAAGACATTTTTAAAGCTTATTTTTTACTATTGGAAGACATGGATTATTTGAAGTAATGTTTGCTGGCTGGCAGCCATCTTCTTTCTTCTTTTGTTAATACTTTGCAAAGCTGTTACCTCTACCAACGGCTGATTAGTGGACTAGCAACAGGAATGTGCATGATGCAAACAACAAGGGGTCACGCTCAAAAACCTTGCTGCACAGCTCAACTAGTCATCCAATATTCTTTATTTCTTTAAACTTTATGTCACATCTGCTCACATGTTGTTTTATTATGCCTGTGTTAGTTTACTGGTTGTGTTAGCAACATTATGGAAAAACTACTCAACAGATCATGATCATTTTTTGAGAGAGAGCATCACCTGTCAAAAAAATTATTCTACTTTTATGCAGGATCAGAGGATAGGATCCTGTCTGAAAAAATGAAATCTCAGAAAACCCCTCATCCTTATAGTGGGCCACAATTTATTGGTTAAAACAAGATAATATTGGTATTTCATTACAAGAGGGCAACAGTGTTCAGTGTATAGCATCAATACAGCTGTATTTCTTCGCTACATTTTTAAGTACAACACTTACTTATATATATATATATACTTTTGTGTATTTGTATATACTTGTAGAACACAGCTAATAATTAGCTATAAGAAGCTAGGCAAGGCAGATGCACATTTTTGATGTAGTACATCATTATTTCCTGTAAACACACACACTGCAGAGCTTTTTGTGATTGAAGTGTTGACATTCTAAAAGATGGTTGTGTCTTAATGTTTCATGTAGTTACACAAAATTAGTTTATCCTTTTTATAGAGTCATAGTGAGTGAAGTGTAGGTACCTTCAAAAAGGAATTAAATATGACACTTGAGTAAACTTACTTGTTTAAATACTTTGCACCAGTGAACAAATAACTAGAGTAAATAGAGTAACCAGGATCCATTTAAATGCACTTGCTGCTACTCCATCCTGAGTCCATCCTGAGAAATTCGAGCAACCTTAATCAGATGGAATATTTCAACACAACAGCCAAATCCTGTGAAACACACTGGCGTGACAAGCTCTCCAAAGACTAATGAAAAAGAGGTCTAATGGTGTGTTTGCTATGATGACTAAGGACTGATATTGGAGGGAGAGGAGAGAGAGAGAAGCAGATTTTAGTGCTGAGTCACAGCAAGACTGCTGCTGCTGTTGGTGCTGCAGCGCCCTCCCCCACACTGAAGCACTCAGCCTGGTTGACTGGCTTCATCTCTAGTCCTGGCCTCTTTCTCTTAACACACACACATATAGACATACAATCCCCCTCTATACACCCCATGAGGTGTGTTCTGTCTCTGCCTCTCACTGTCTCTAATGTCTTCTGTCTCTGTCAATTTTGTCCATTTGCTGGTCTTTCACACTTCCTGTTCTGTTTTTATCTCTTGCCTATTGTTTTTTTTTCGCCTCGTCACTCTTTCACAGCTCACCCCCATCCTCTTCTCCTCCCTCGGTCTCTTCAGCCTCCCACCTTCCCTGTGAAGTTTAATTAAGAATGAAATCAGTCAGAGAAGGGGAGAGAGATCAGAGATCAAGCTTGTCTGCTACAGGGTTGATAATGCTGCAGCTAATCTTCTCCTCCACTTGCTGTGTTTTGCTCTTTGACCATGAGACGAATTACAGCAAAAACCAAGCAGCTCTCCTTCCCCTGAGTTCCCGAGACACCACACACACACACACACACACGTACACACATGTGCCCACACACCCCTCACTGCAAACACTGCTCTGACTTCAAAGGCCTCTTCTGCAAAGTTAGACGTTCTCTTTAATCTCTGCAAAACGAGAAAAAACAGCAAGCTTTAATTTATGAAAAGACAAAGAAATGTGAAGAAAGGATGAGTTGTTAGATTCATTCTCTCAGTGACAGCACTCAGTTTGTTCGTCCTCTTCTTCAGCATCTTAAGGCATAACATTGCATTCAAATGCTAAATCACAGCAACCAACTCACTCCCAAATCCACAAGCCAGAGAACTAAAAACCTGCAGCATTACGACTTCATCAAATGGTTCAATCTGGAGCTGCTCCATGGAGGATAAAATGTGAAAGATAAGCAGCATAAGTGCCAGGGGGATGTTTCCGGAAATAAGCTGACAATGCCTGGTTCAGACGGCTGATAACCCTGTCAGACAAAAAAATTATATTAATCTGAAACTCTCGTAGCGTTAATAGAATAGCATATAAAATTGGATTAACCTGAAGTTGTGAATATTACTGTATTCTAAATCTCTGGGAAGATTGTGATGGATGAGTTTGCTGAGTCACTGGAAGAAACATCTATTTCTTGTCTGCTCAGGCGATTTTGTACATTCATGCTGTAATGGGTTTAATCACATGTAGCATCTCTGTTCAGGAAAATCAAAGAGCAAATAAACAAAAGCAATATAGTCTATATATCAAATCTTCTGTGATCTCTTTAGTGGGAAATGGTATATCATTTTGAGAATGTAACATACAACAACATACATTACCAAGGCTGGATTAATAGTAGGGCAAAATATGCAGCTCCCTCAGGACCACATTCCTCTAAAGGACCCTGGATATCTATTGGTTTTGGTACCAACACACAGGGAACAATGTGGACAAAGAAAGGTCCTTCATCATTTTCATATGTTGTGGTCCTGTCCTGTGAAGGAGGAAAAATTCTTCAACTAGAAAGCGATCCCAAACCCTCGCTAAGGTGTAATCAAGCTGTACTGATACCGAATATTGTTGCCCTCTTGTGAGAGTCCAGCTCAACAATATGCAAAATATCTGTAAAAATGTATCATGAAATTCTATTCTATTTTCTCTGTTAGGCCTTTTCTTCAAATAAAAATAAAAGTGTTTATATGTATTCTGTTTTTTGTGAAGTATAAAATTATTCCTTGTTTGGGTTTCTGGGAAGACTTTTGTTGTTTGTAATTGTCTTAAGGCTTTCTCAATGGAATTTCTACCTGACACTAAAAGGATAAATCTTCCATCCATCTGTCTTTTATACCCACTTTATCCATCACATGGTCGCAGAGGGAGGGCTGGAGTCTAATGGGAATCATGAACACTAAAAATAAAAACTAAATTAAAAAACAAAAAAAAATAAATTAAATTACACGAAATACTTTTCAGATTTTTAATTAGTCTAGCCCTTTAATTATAATCTGCAACACTAAAATCACCTGTAGTGTTACCAGGAAGCCAAGATAGTTAACTGATATGTACAAATGCATATCAAGCATCAAAGTCCAAATATCTGCTGTGGAAAAGGTCTGTCAAAATGGTCCTCCAACTTATGAATCATATTTTGATGACAGTAATTATTCAATTTGCTATTTTAAGATTACATGCAAGCTGTCATTCATTTTAGAACCCAATTTGATAAATGTGCTAGCTAGCAAAGCTGTGATTACCCCCACGAAGGAGGCTATGTTTTCACCTGCACTGGTTTCTTTGTTTGTGTGTTTAGCAACATTATAGAAAAAAACTATTGATCAGATCTCAGTTTCTTATAATAGATATGGTACCACAAGCACAAATGATTACATTTTTGCCCAAGACTAGAAGATGGGATTCTGTCCAGAACCCAGAAAACCTCTGTTGTTTGTAATAGGTGAATGTTTTAGCAACATAGTCTGAGTGTTTTACCACAAGAGGGCAACAGTGGTCAGTCGATAGCATTAGCACAACTGGATTATGCCTCGTTGGAGGTTTGTGCTCTCTGACAGCTTTCTAGCTTAATATAAATCCATAAGGTCTGGTCTGGTCAAAACAGTCAGTAGAAAACAGATTTTCTAGTTGTGAATATTATCCTATTATTGAAATAATATTGAAAAAAGAATGCGTTACGGTATGGACACATGTGCATACCCTATGCACCCTCAGAGGCCTGTGGGCCACAATTTAGAAACATCTACTGCTCTCCCCTGATGCTGAACTGTTTCTGTTGCCTCTCTTCAAACAGACCCACAATCCTCCACTTTCATCAGACCCTAATGTGGTTTGTTACCCTCCTGTAATATTGTTTTGGAGGAGAGTGAATGAACGAAGAGACCTGTAGATTCATTCTCCACACTCTCTCCACATACATATACACACAGGACACAGCTATTCATAGACACACACACACACACACACACACACACACACACACACACACACACACACACACACTCACTCCCTACTGTCATTTCTTCTCCTCTGGCTCTCCTCTCCAAATGGATTTTTCATGCAGAGTTATCATTATCATTAATTTAGAAGACAGGTTCGCTTCTGAGCAATTGAAGACACATTTGTTACAGTGCCAAGCAGCAGCAGCGGCTGGAGGAAAGAGAAGGGGGACATTCCCACGCTGCTGAGTCCACAGACGATTCGCTGTGGACGTGATGAGAACACATCTAAAGGTCTCTTTCTGTATGTCTCGGCGTAATTGACCCGAAAAACAAAGCTTCAGTCATGATCCATGTGCTTAGCATTTAGTTCTTCTCATTTGGAGCAGTGAATATATGAGCATGAGTAAAAAAACAACTTCCACAAACTTATAATTACAAAGAAAAAATGGGTAGCTGAAGTGGATGTACATTATGTACCATTTCCTCTTTCATAGGTTTGCTGTCATTCAGAACATGGCTGCAGAAAAAAAATGCAGCTGAGTGACATACACAGCAAACTGCTTCAATGTAAGGTCAGGTTATTTTTTTCTTGTAAATAACTGACAGAGAAAATGTGATAAATAACACATTTTGCTGATTTGCAGGAACTGATACGTGGGACATGACTGAGACAACTGTTGATGACACTGAGCTGTGCAGTGTCTTCAAACCACACAACAACCACAGTCTTAAGGAGAATTTGTTGCTACTGAAGAAAACAAATCACATCCAATCCTTGATTTATATTTAATTGATTGGCTGAACAACTCTGTAAAACAACTGGGAATTGTAGCAATGTTAATGAAATAGTAGGTAATTGGAGTTTGTTGAAACTATTTTAAGTGGTACATTAAATCACATTCGGTGCCTTTGGGAGTATTTACAGCAACAGATTGAGTCAAAACAAACCTTGGTTTTGGTTTATATTGGTTATAATAAGAAAAAAAATCGCACAACTTGTTCTTTAAAAACCTTGGTGGTGAAGCAACTACCCCTTGAATACCCTGTACCTAACAACAGGTCATTGAATCACCTCCATCCATCCATCTGTCTGTTTGCAATATTATGAAAAAAACTACTCAACAGATCTCAATGATTTTTCGCCCGAGAAACAGAGTATTAACCAAGAAACAAATGATTCAATTTTGAGCAAGATCGGAGGATGGGATATGGTATCTGTTATAATGGCTGACTGTTTTAACAAGACAGTGTTGGTATTTCACCACAAGAGGGCAGTGGTGCACAGTCCATAGCACCAGTACAGCTGAGTTATGCGTTGACATATGTTTGTGCTCTCTGAGTGCTTCCAGTTTTATTATATTTCAGTCTTTGCCTCGCTCTGGCTCTCAGAGGTCCTCCCTCTGTGATGTTAGACGCAGTGATGATACTGCAACAGAGCTGGGCATCAACAAATCTAAAAAATGCCTGAATATCAAGAGGGCTGGAATACAATTGTTATGCAACCTCAAATGATGTGGTTATTTGAGGAAACAAGAAACCACTAATTTTCGTCAGTAGTTACTAATACGACAAGATTAATCTGTCCACCAGAACCAGAGTAAAAGTCAGTGTGTATAGGCCTCTATAAACCACTTCCTTTGTGTATGTGTACAGCTTTTCAATGCAGGAACACAGAAATCATCCAGGTTTTATGTGCAGTAACTTAACTAAACATGAATAAATGACATAAAGGCATATTCACAACGTAGGCACAATATCATCTGTTATTAAGAAGGCCTACATTTTACCACAGGGACCTTCTTTAAGACCAGACCACACACTTAGATGATAAAACTGCAGGGATAACTCTGATGCCATGGGGATGTAGCCCACTTTGCCCACAGGTAATTCAGTTGTGGTTACCAAGTACCATGATTATTCATACTGATGGAATTTAAAATGATATAAAAGGTTTCAATCTGATCAGGCTAACACTGGGTAGAACAGTCCAAAGCATTTTTACTGGAATGTGAGCCACTTAGATTCTGTTGCAAATACAATAACATGTTAAAATGTTGCGACGTAAAGTGATGACACAGTATTGTCGTATCTTAACTAAAAAGCCTGTAGTGATGTAAGCAGGTGAAAAGCTGATCTGTTGAATCTATATCTAGCAGGCATGCGGCGGGATATAAAAGACAAGAGCAGCATTTGAAAACATCTAAAATATTTAGTTGTCGAGCTGCTATCTGTGCAGCTGTCC
>OOFC01002946.1:47089-80884 GCA_900323345.1 Pseudochromis fuscus | reverse complement strand
ATATATTGTTGTTTTTAATTGCATGAAATATTCATTGATCAGACAAATTTACTGGCAATTTCTTATAAATTGTTAAAGTGGAACAATGCTAATGATGAAAAGCCAGGACATCCATCTTATTTACCTCTATTCAGCAAAAAACAAAGAATGAGAAAAGCAGGATCAGGCAAATCAAACTGAAAAATTTAACAGCTCAACATCTAAAACTCCCATTACATGTATTTTTCCCTTTAAATTGGAGGGAGGAAAATAAAAGCTGTGGTCGATACTCTCAGGCCCTCACTGTGCAGTGTGGATGGGTGTCCCCACAGTGTTGCAGTGTACATACGTTCCCTTCCCTCTGCAGCCTGTGTTTACCACAACTTAAGAACACACACACACACATACACACACACACACAGAAAAACCACACTAAAACACACAGTAAAGTCAGACTAAAGTCAGCTGCTTCTCTGTAGTGGATTGTAAGAAGTCGGAAATGGAGATCTTAAAGAAAAGACAGAGATGGATAAACATGGTGCTTATCTGACTGTTTGTCTGAACATAATGATTCACTTACATCGGCATCACTTTCTGCTATTTTCACAGGCCTTGATGGTCTTTCTTTTTTTAAACTCTCACGCCCAGTAACCTGAAATTCATAATAGTCACAAATAAAATCAAATGTTTAATAGCAATAATTGAATGGCATATCTACATACCTTTGCTTTAATTCATCCAATTAACAGATAAGAGCAGCTTTTGAATTTAACCCTAATAAACTCAAAGCTCCTCTTTCCTGTTATTACTGTAAGTTCAGCAACCGGGTCCTTCACATTAACAACAAGGGAGGATAACGAGTCTTGAAATCCTGATTTTATCTCCTACAGACTTTTTGGTTTACACAGCAAAAATTTAGGGAGGATGTAAAAATAGAAATGAGTTAAATTCTTATTTTCATTTTAGATTCAAAAGGTGCACTGTCACTTGCCGAAAGGATCAAGGCCTCTAATTTCATGAAGGTGTGGAAAGGCAGTATGTACAGTCCAGAGTGTAAGTATTTAAGACTGTGCTGCAGCACATTTAATTTGAAATAAAAGAATAGATACTACATCAAAGTGTAGTGTACATTAAAGAACTATGTGTTAGACACAACCCTTTTAACACACAGCCCAGAGCTCAGGGGTTCAAAAGTAAGTGGACAGATAAATGTAACATACATCCACATACTGTATATCTAAGTGTAAGTACCTTTGGCATTTGCTGGTTTTAGGGTTTGTTCTGCTTTGAATCCAGTCTTCAACAAATGCACTGCAGCTCAGTCAGACTGAGATGAAGCAACTGATATTTCTATTCAAATAAATTCACTCTCTTCACACTAAAAAAAAAACCCTTTTGTTGTTTTATGTTTAGGATTGTTATCCTGCAAAATAATGAAATATTGTCTGTTATTGTGAGTTTTGATTTGGATGTGACTGGTTGAATCTTATTACACAAAAAGCTCCTGTACATCATTGCAGTCACCCTGCTGGTTCAACACATAGTTTCATTGGTAGCCCTGTATGGATCTTGTTTCATCAGCCCACAGAACTTTGTTACTGAACTCCCTTTTGGATGTATTTGACCCTGGCCGTTTTGTTTTGCCAGCAGGGGTTTGCACCTTGTGGTGAATCCTCTGAGGTTCGGGTCACAAAAGCTTCTGATTATTGACTAAGAAACATAACAGTCATAAAAGGATTCGCCCTCACTTTGCAAATGATCAAAGGATTCTCCTGTCATCCACAAGACCTGCAAGCTAACGACCTTAATGTCTCTGTGATAGATGTTTGCTTTTTGTTGAGCCATTATGATCATAATTACCTTCTTCGCTTACACAGTGACCTCATTACTGCTAATATTAACAGACAACTCCACCTCAATCGACTCTGAGCCCAAGAAACATTCAGTGGTCAAGTATCCAATTACCTGTGAATCCTTTCAATTCCAGCACTATGTGTTGAGGGCTATATCTCACACAGTCTTTTAATATTGACATTAATTCCCTCAAATTGCTCATCTTACAACTGATAATACGCACTTTAATGTAGCGTACATTATTTGATTTAAATCGCATTTGCTGAGGCACAGAACCTGGACATCAAAAACCGTGTCACTGTTTCAAATGTTTACAGTCTAAACAGTGTAGTGTGCAGAAATAGCAGTGACAGTCTGGGCAGAGGTATGAGACTGAAAAGAGGGAAGTAATTAAAAAAATGTGGTATCAGTGTATTAGCTTTAGTATAGCAACTGCAATTCATCTTGAGGAGATCGAACAGAGTGTTGTAATGGATGAGGGTAAAAAGTGTGGGTGGATTGTTCATAAGACACCCACATCACGATCACCACACCCAGAGGCTCTGTTAAAGGGGCATCCCGCTTATTTTACATGTCAAAGTTAATTACTAGTCATGTGGGGTACCAAACAGCCTGTGAGAACAGTTTTACAATGTATTCTGTGGTTGTTGAGGGATTGTGCTCAAGTCTGGGAAAATTATTGAAGTAATCACCAGGATATCTTCTCTTGGGTTGGAGAACTACAGGTTTTCAAAGAAAGTACCCATCTCACACTTTAGGTGTAATTAGACTGAGATGTGTTGGTGTATAACAGTGAGGGAGTCGAGATGAAAGCCAAGTGAAAATAAAAAGTTAACTTTATGGTAAATGTGATGCTGCCTGTAGTACTTTTGCAAGACCATGGGGAACACACACTGCCACACATCTTATCCAGGTACCATATGAAACTGGAGGCCCTAAAATGTAACAGTTCATATTATTATTATTATTATTGCCAGTATATTTCTGAACATGCTCCAATGGGTCATCATCTCTTATGCTCAAACAAGCAAAACAAAACACATTTCAATCAGACAATACAATCGGAAATGCTTATTAGCATGCAAGGAAGTTCTGTGCCATTACAACTTCCTCTCATTCATCTCAAACCTCATAAAAGTGTTGGCATGTCATACAGTGAATGATCGGATGAGAGGATTTATGTGCAAAATCCTGCAAAATTCCCAAGGATGCATCACATTCCATTTAAAAGGCAGTTAAATGCTCTATTTCACTTTGTATGTACAGCATCCAACTTGAAGTGGGGGTTTTCAAACACAGGCTATACGAACATCACTGGATGACTTCCTTCATTCCAAAACACAAGACAGATTGAATTCGGATCAAATGCTATGCACGGGCGTGAATGGTATATATGCCAACAGCTCGCTAAATCAGACAGATTACTTAAATGTAGCAGTAATACGCATTTATACAATTTGTAAGACTCATATGGGAAATGGAGTTTATATGACTTCGAAATTTTTGTAATTTAGCCGTGTGCTAATAAAACTGCAATTCCCATTAGAATGAGCTTAACATCATCATGTGCAAGACTTACAAAACCGCATCGCCCCACTACATCCACAAATCAAGTAGAAAACGTCATGACAAACTGAACAGCAAGACTCTTATTTCAGTATGAAGCCAAACATTGCTATCACTATTAGCTGGATCCATCAGATATTTAATGCTTTTTATCCTTGAATGCATAATTTACGCTATAAGAAGCTATGTTAACGTTATCGTAAGAAGACAGAAAAAAAAGCACAGCGCAGAACAGAGGAAATACAGGAAAAGGGGAAACAGGGAGGCAGATGTCGGAGGCAGCAGCAGGAGAAGAAGATTGCAGTCCAGAGAGGGGAGATGGAGAAGAAGATGAAAAGGATAAAGTGGCATTTACTTTGTTGGGGCCCACCTTCAGATCTAGATACTCCAGGTCCTTCTTCAGTTGTATGTAAGTATCATCAGCCTTTAAATGAGCAGTGGAGAGATAAATCATTTGAAATGAAGCTACAAAGGATAATGGGTGACCAGATGACTCCTAAAGGCCTTTATTTGCAGAACTTTAATTAACTTGATCTCAATTACAGCGTACATCTACCTCTGTATTTTTGTCTACAGTTAGTAAAACCACACTCTAATTAAGTAATTGGGTCATTTTTGAACTGGTTTAATGTCTCATGTTTGACCTCATGCACAACTGAGCAACACAGGTCTTGTGCATGACATGTGGTCAAACTGAGTGTTTATATTTCTTCATAAGCATGGAGAATGGCCAGATAATGGTTGGATGTTAAAAACTGGGTGGAGTTGTCATTACTGAGCACCATTGCAGCTTCACTGTGGTCTGCTAGTCTTACAGCAGTGTACTTTCCTCACAGGCTCATACAGAGGGACTGTGGCCAGATGGCTGCTTCAGAATGACAACAGATTTATCGGAAATGTAGATGTGAACGTGTTGTACTGATCACATATTGTTTTTGCAAAGGTCAGTGTAAAATACAAGCACAATCGACAAGCAACATGCTTCAAATATGGCACATTACTTTTACAAGTAGAATCAAACAAGGCTTCGTTAGCATTGTCACGTTTTGAAAAGCTTGATGAGTGACACTGGCTAGAATGACGCTAATGTAAAGCTGCAAGTACTTCATGCCAAAATGGTTGAATACACAAGACAACCAAGCAGTCAACAGACTACACAGTCTGTCAGAATGACAGGGAGGTAATGTGTGGGGTTGACTGGGGAGAGGGCGGGGACCACAATGCACTGGCAGGGGATGCAGTGTGCAGCGTTAGGGAGGTATGAGGGTCCCTGACCTGCATGCTGGGGCCTAAAAGGCCGTTGTGCTGGTGGTGCTGCAGGTGAGCGAACGCATTGCTGGGGCTATGCACACCAGCTATCTTGGCCTGGTGCCTCCGAAGCTGAATGAGGAGCAGAGTCAGCTCCTCTGGCTGTAGCCAAGCCCAGGTTTAGGGCCCAGAGGCCAGTGAGAGCACAGGGGTGAGAGAGAATATTTGATAACCATCTGGGTTATACAGTGGCTGAGCTTTAGTAGCTTAGAGAGCCGAGTGGTAGAAAGGCCAGGATACTGCTGCTACTCTTAACATCTGAATAATATGTAAAAATGTTACAGCTGGAGCTACACTTTGTGACTGTTATGGAAAGATGATTTATTGGACTATAAAGGGGTTGGGCGAGTATCAGGGTTATCAGGACTGATAACACTTATCAAGCATATTTCATACAGTATAAAAATTAAACCAGTTTTACAAAGGTTTACAAAAACAGTCACTGATGAGCCCCATTGATACAATTTTGGACAGAGTTATTTCTGTTTGTACCTGGCCTGGCTTTCCTAGACAACACTATAACAAGCATCTTTAATAATAATAAAAAAAAGTTATGTAGTTAAAGTGATAGAAGATCTTACCGTTTTGCCATGCAAGCTGGGAGCACTGACCGTGTGTGTGATGTAGCCCATGGCCGGCACCGACCTCCTCTCTATTTGGGAAGTCTGTTGAGAAACGCAATTCATCAACTTGTTATTACAGATCTTAAAGAATCCAATCAAACAGAATGACTAATTCACTAAAGTAGTCTTCAATAGTGTGAGGGATGGATCACTCTATCACACAGAATCAAAGTTAAACCATTGCCTCCAAGTCTGGAAACAAATCTGACTACACAGCAGATTTATTTTTTCATCTATCCTTTTCTCCCTTTCATCACTCCTACTCTTATTCGAAACAAGGTGTGCCCTGAGTTTCAGATGCTACAGGGCTTGGAAAATCTGACGTTTTTGCTTAACACACAGAATTAGCGAAAAACCAGGCCCACTACAGAACCTTAAAAGGACACAAACAACAAGAGATTTAATTAACTACACATAAATTATACTAAACCTGCTTTCTTAAAATAACATTTGTTTGCTACCAGCAAGAGAAGCACTGTAAGCCATTCCCTTTGAGATTCCCATGCCACAATTTTTTGCTGTATAATAGGTTTTTTATTTAAATGCAAGATCAGAAGAAAGAGACCGCTGCTGATGTTTGAGATACAGTAGAGATGTTTATAGGGTGGTGAGCAGCCCTGGGCAAATTGGATTAGCTGCTAATAAAACATACTTCTTAATGATATTCAGAGGCGTACAGATTGCTATTACTTAAATGCACTCCAGCCAGAGAGCACCAACGGCCTTAAAGATGCTGGGTGCACCAAAACTAAGTTCGGTGCCGACTAAATTTAGTTTCCATAAACATCACTCACCCTTGGATGGTCGTGTATAGTCACTGTGGCTACCTTTGTTAAAATGTATCTTCCTCTAAAGGGTTTTCCATAATTGTGCGTCACTGTGTTTTATAGTTGTAATTAGTGTCTTGACACTTGGGTGAATGATGGATAAAACAGAGCATCTGCAACACTTTGTTTACTTGTGTAAGACCAACGGGTTGGTTATGAGGCTTGTGTGTGTTGGCAAATGCGGTGATGGTTTGGAGGGAGATCTTTTCACATGTGGAGGGTGTGGTGGGAAGACAGCGCAGGGTGTGGATGACAGGACGTCCCCCTCGCTCCGTCTCCTGTGGCGGCAGTGGTGCTGTCTGAGCGCTGCGACGGTTTGGGGAACAGCGTAGTACCAAAGTTTTTTACTCACACATGCTCACACCACCTGTGGGGTGAGCCTGGGCGTGGACTGTGTGAATCTGCGAGCGATTCACATGAGCACATGAAGTTGTGTGCACTGAAAAGCTGGAGCCTTCTCATGCTTTTGCTGCTAATCTTCCCATGGTGGCCTTCTGAGCTTCATTCAAGTTATTTTACTTTTACTGCCCAAAGCTACCGTGAGAATGAGACCTTTGTCATTTAGATCACTAGATGTGATTCATCACATTTTACTACAGTTCCATCTCAATGAGAGGCTTCTGCTGTTTACTGTGTAGTGCTGAAGCTTTTCAGTTTCCCAGTGAATGAATATCAGCACATGAAATAATGGAGGGTTGGACTTCCAATGTCTGTCTCCAAACATGATGGACATTTCTTTAAGAGGATGGGACCTTTTTGATTGTATTTGTTGAAAAATATATTCTACATATTTTTATTAAAAATGGCTTAAGATCAGATAAATCAGTACTCCACTATTTGCATTTTTATTTATTTTTTTATGAGTAATGCTAATTAACTGCTCTGCTGGAGAACCTACTTCTACTCTATGCTGTATGCTTGCTAACCTACAGTATTTAACAGTTAGGACTTAATTACCATCTGAAGCTGATTTAAAATATTCATGGAATAAATACTTTCAAAGATGAAAATAATATTACAACAAGCCTGTATGTCTACTGTTGCTTCAATCCAAAACCCAGTAATCAGCTTCAGACTGTACAAAATCTGTGACATGGCTTTTAAAAAGAAACCCAGGAAGTGGCCTCATCCATCACATGTGTGTTAACCTCTTAGCACTGGCTCCCATTATGTTTTACAACAGATTTTAGGACCTTACTGTTGACTTCTAAGGTTCTTCATGGCCTCTCTCTGCACTATATGTCTGACCTCTTACTTGCACACAAGGCAGAATAAAGCCTGAGATCCTCGGGCAGAGGACTTTTATCTCCTCTTGATGCACAGCTGCAAACTACAGGTGACAGGACAATCACAGTCAGAGCCCGAAACTATGGTACAACCCTGATGCCTGAGAAAATTAGGTCAGCACAGTCAGTGACCTCTTTTATATCTCTTCATAAAACATGCTTTCATCATCAAGCCTTTCCTGATTTTACTTGATTTTTATTGATACAGTCTTGAAGGCTCCTTGCTGGCATTATGTTATTTTACACGGTATCTGTTTCACTTACAGTTATTCATTGTTTTACTTGATTTTATGACAAGTTGTTTTGTAGCTTCTTTGAAACATGAGTTTGAATTATTAATTAAAAATTATTAACTGAATGCACCATTTCTCGATGTGAATCCTTCATGCTTCCAAGTATTTAAAGCTAAATTTAATATTGAGTTTAATTTAAATAAGTTTGATTAGGTGGAAAAGTAAATATTATTTTACTCTTTATATTACAATGGTAAAGTAAATTGTGTTGTAAATTGTGTGTAGAAATTGTTAAGAATACTGCTTTGAACAGTGAAACCATCAGAGTCCTCTTCACCCTGAGTTTGTGTCCTTACCTGAGAAAGATGGGCACAAATATGACCAGGGGAGCTCGACCTTGTGCTGTCCCCCTGCACCACTTCATCCAGGGGCCGGACTGTGCGTCTGTCTGAAGGGGTGTGTGGCCTACGTGGGGACAGGGGTTTGAAGGAGGAGGGGACGGACGGCGGGACTTCACATGGTGACGGAGGGACAGAGATGGAGCGTGGCATCTCGACTGTAACTCTAAAAGATGACGAGTCTGTGAAGTTAGGGCCGGTGTAAATGGGAGCAGTGGGACTGCCGTGACGAAACTGCTGCCGTTGCTGCCACTCATACAGTTGCCACACCATTCCCTCCTTTGTGGCCATTCGCTCATCGGTGGACATGCGGAAGTGGCTGAGCCGGTCGTGGGCATACTTATAGTCACTGGGGATGTTGCATGTTGCTGGAGGAGAGCTGCTGCCAGACGGGAGACGGGGGGACTTTGGCAATGACTGATAGGTGATATCTGCTGTGCTGGCTTTGGGCTTTAAAGGAGGAGTCTGCCGAGGGAGGTTGTATTCAGCAGAGGGGGCACTGAGACAGAAAGACACAGATAAATATTTCACTTTAACATAAAGAATTTCATATTTTCTGTCCACAGTGACAAATCGTTCTCTACATCAAATAAGATGAGATTAAATAAACCCATTGAGTATTTTCTATTTTCTAAGTTTTCATATTAGCCACTAGAGGGAGGCATTTACTCATTGTTTCCATTATCATTCACAGTGCGTTTGTACAGAAATGCTGGTTCATTCAAACAAACTGTGCAAAGTCAAACTGACCTCTTCGGTGGGTCACCTTTTTGAACTTTGACCCACTTCTCCACCTGAGCCAGCGCATTTTTCCTCTGCACATGTTTCTCAGTGTCTGTCCGTGAAACAAAGCCCCTCTGATAGATTAGATTTCCATTTTGCTCTGGTGGTAAAGCCACTTGGATTACAGTCTGCTGTCCATTCTTGTGGGTGGCACCATTGACAGAGTCTGGAGACAGTCTCTCTACTCTGTCCTGCACGGCTGACTGGCCGGGCTTCTCCTGGGTGTCTAATCCATACCTCATGTCGTCTCCATGAGCCAGTCTGATACAATTGTCCTGAGGTTCCTCTCTGTCTGATCTGTGAAGGCTTTCAGGCTGAGCTGAGTTCTGGTTGATGTGGACGTGGTTGGTCTGAGGGACAGCCTGCTGACTTACTTTCTCAGGCTTCTCCACCTCTCTGTGAAGAAGTGAGATAAGAGGAATAAACACATTAACCAACCTGTGAAGATAGTAATAAACTTTCTTAAACAGCCTATCCTAGTTTGCACTTAGGTGTTACAGTAGTTAGTCTCTCAGTTATTACACACAGCACAAGTATCATCTAATTCCACCGTATATTATGATGAAGTGTAGCACTACTCTTGAAACAAGGGATTACACAGCATTAAGTGGTGGATAGAAAACACAATGGACCTTCCAATTAACCTGAAGTGAGACTACAGGTATTTTCTCAATCCATTTGCAGAGACACTTTGTTGGATTCATTACTGATTTTTTTGTGAGAACAAATCCAGACCATGTTCATTATATTTTTATCTGCACCTTTTTATATTTTTCAGAGCTCCTGCCAGAGAATCTGTGCAGAGCAAATCCCCAAGGAAATGAAATGACAGTCACTTTGTCTTTGTCAAACAGCTCGGGGTGCTGTGCCACTCTTCATTATGTAGGCAAAAGAGAGCACTTGCAGTTTATTGTTTCATATTGTAATTCATTCATCATTATTCCACCTAAGGGGATAAAACATTTGAATGTCTAATTTTGTTATCATATTGTTCATGGTTTCACAAACTACTGACAGTTCAAAGTTGCTCATTTTCCAAGTAAATAATTCTTAAAATGTGAGGTGGAAATACTATTTAAAGGTGTTTTTTTAGCTGATGATGGTGCATGTTATTGTAGTCGGTGGCATTTTACTGATCAAATCATACTTAACTACCATATACTACTTGGTAAACAAAAAAAATGTTAGAATTACATAATTTTCAAATGAAAATCAGTTTAAGGAAATTTCAAGGGCCCAAATTAAAACAGTCACAAAGTGTTTTTTCCAAAACAACATTTTTAGGGGTACTGACTTTGATCGGTCTCTAGGTGGCATTCTTGCATTGACCATCAAAACTATGCAGTACATCCAGCTCATCTAAGATGTGTAAATGCAGTTAGCAATGTATTTACCACAGATGCAGTATTTACAGGGTATCAGAGTATATTGTAGACTATTTCTACCATCTACTGTGAATAATAAAAAATGATGACGTACAAGTATTTACTTTGAAACTTGTGATTATCTCTAACTGTAATATTACCTGGCAAATGGATAAACATTTACAGTATAGCTCTCCAAGATGCAGTACACACACACACGCACACACATAAAAAACTGCAGACATCGTAGTGGCTCAGACATGTAAATGAGGCAGCATCGCCTGTGGAGAACTGCTCACATTGTTTAAATACAACTCATGAAGGCAAGAAAAGGAAACTAATTTCATTCATGAGAAAAATACTGACACTAAAGCAGTTTCCCTTTGAGCATTGCAGTCCAACACTGTAGCTGGTACTTATAATGCACAGGCAAAACAGATAATTAAGAGTTTATGTTTGATGCAGATGTTGGCTCTAACCCCCAGGTTTCCTTTATGATACAAACCAAAGACATATGGTTCACAGACCGCTGTGCTTCATGGACGGTGTTGGTTCCACTAGAAGCCTGACTAAATGGAGAAGTGAATCTGACTCTGTAGAGCGAGACCAACCTCTTTATAGTGTGACTCTGCTGCATCAGCGCAGCCTGGTTCATGGCCCGGATCCAACCATTCATGTCCTCCTGTGTGTCCGCACTGAAGAAATATGTCCGCATCCCGCAGTGTTCTGCCTGTGAGCCAATCACAGAGTTCTTATTGTAAATGTAGGAGCGCATTCCCGTATGGCTCGCCTATCACAGAGAGGGAGAGAAAGAGGCAGAGAGGGAGAGGGTGGCTGTGAGAACTTTTTACTAACAACATACTGAGCCTGCCTGTGAGGCTGAGGAGTGAAAAACCTTTGGCTTCTTCTTCACTGACAGCTGTCAACTAAGTGAAGTTTACAGCAACACTTTACTGCAAAAAAAAAAAAAGAAGAACAGGAAGGGAGCAAAGTGCTGCAGTGTTTTTTTTCTGATAAGAAAAAAAGCGACAAACATATTATGTTTTCCCACTGCTTTAAAAAAAAAGGTGTTGCAATCCCTTTAGCACACTGAAATTGGATGGCAACTGCAGCAAAAAAAAACAAAACATACAGGAGCAAAGAAAAAGCAATTACGAGCTCCTTTCACCATTTTAGTCAGGATACACACACACATAACCACACATCATAAATATTAGCTTACCTTTATAACTTCTCTGTGGAGCTGTAAATCTGATCTAATAGTTTGATTGTACAGCGTGGCCACCAAATCCTCCAAAGTCCACCAAACCCCAGCTACCCAGTTCAGATGATGACAACCAGCTACACCACAGTAAAGGTGTATTCAGCATTTTTCTCACTGTTTTATTTCCTATTGTTCCCACACAAATACAACTTTACTTTTATTTTCCTTATGTTGTAGTGATCTTCTGTATATACACTATGGACTATGTGCAATGGACTATTTAGTAATGTTAACTCTTTCTGTGTATCTCCAGAAGTTTTTGTGTTCACATTGTTCACTTGTAATGTGCATTGTGCAGAGCTGACTTTGTTGGAAAGTAAATTCCCCTCTTTCATCAATTTAATCATGAGATGATCACAGCCACATAGTCACAATTTCTATCACACCTACACACATACACTGTTTTCACTTTTGAGATCTTTGCTAAGTGTGGTACCTGAGAGATTAACCACCACGCTACACCACTTTTTATTAAATTATAAATCTTTATTTAAAAAAATCATTATATAAGAAGCCAAACAACCAACTCAATAAGGCCTGTTTCAAAATAGAAAGTAGAAACTCATGTTAAGCATTAATATTGTATCTTGTATTGCAAAACAATATAAAATTAATGCATGTACAGCAGGAGACAAATCGCTGATGGCAACATACATCCAATGAAATGCAACGAAAACAGAGAAGTTTGCAGTAAAATTGGCTGAGACTCTACACCCCCCCACCACCCCCACATCCCATCTCATCCATGATGATGGAAATGTGATGAGTGATTGCAGCTGGACCAGACAACTGCCAGAGCCACTGAGCATCATTTGCTGTAATCTGCACATCCCAGATGTTTGTGTGCTGTTTTTAGATTTGTACTGGAACAATGATTTTGAGGTTAAAGTACTGATTTTGTTTTGATTTAAACACTGGATGGTTTTCTGAACAGTGCCAAAAATTAACTAAATATTTATTGCCGGCTAAATTCATATAGAGTGTAAGTGTAATACAAAAATATTAATTGTTTCCCACATCATTTAATAACATTTGTGGCAATCATGCGTGCTCTGGCATTGTCCGTAGATGACTTGCTAGTCATGGCTGTTTATGGTAGGACTTAAATGCACATTTAGAAATGTGCATTCAGCAGCTCTTCGCCAGATATTAAACAGAATGAGGTGAGGATGGAGCTCCACTGATGAGGCTAAAGTGAAATCAAATACCTATTCATGCAAGACAGGAAGCCTGTGTGACGCAGGACGGCCGCCCGCAGAGAACAGTACTCACTCCGCCCGCGCAAACACACCGGGTCACAATGGGAGGCAATTGACCAACAGGGAATGAGAGAAACACAGTGAGATGAGCAAAAATAAGAAACAGAAAACAACAGGAAGTTACAGCTGATCAGTGCTGACTCAAATAGAAAGAGCAGAAATGGCTCCAGCTGTGACAGTCATCACGGAAGCAAGGATGAGTAACAGTGACAGCATCCGAAGTGTTTCGATAGTTTACACATAGATCTCACAAAAGCACAAAACATCTTCGTGACTTTCACAACTTGTTTTCTTAAATCTTCTGGATTTCATTCTCAGCATCTCTAGTCTTTTATTTCAGCGAGGTTTATCAGGCCATGCTAAACCGGAGTCTGCAATTCACTTTACATGTCAGTGGCTCCAACAGTGTGGAACATCCCATTGTTGAACACCATCCACTGATCTGTTGTCATGCTTGCTTAGCAGTAACTGAAATATTCCAGAGCACCTCAGGTAGACGTAATGAAATCTCCTGCTCTTTAATGCTTGATGGCTCAGGGAGAGCTGAGGGGGGTTGGAGGATGCCTTAAATACAGGGTGGTGCAGCAGAGCCTAGACTCATTTCACCTAGCCTTTAAATATACTCCCCGACAAGCAGGGGGAGGAGACGGTGAATAGGCTGAATGTATATTTCATATTCGGAGCAGCACAATTATCATACAAATTCCATTGTATGTTTTATGATCTTTAAACGCAGGAGATACGCAAC
This sequence comes from Pseudochromis fuscus, assembly GCA_900323345.1. Classification (NCBI taxonomy): domain Eukaryota; kingdom Metazoa; phylum Chordata; class Actinopteri; family Pseudochromidae; genus Pseudochromis; species Pseudochromis fuscus. The sequence continues at coordinate 67,392 of OOFC01002946.1, read as the reverse complement.
ACAAGCACACACATTCATATTCACACAGGCATACACTCACACTCACATTTAAACACAGAATCCAAGAACAAAAGTCCCAAGTACAAAGGAGCTGAAAGGATTGCAACAGAATGCCCTGAAGCTGCAGCGATGCATCAAACATTTAGGTACTATTGTTCTTTGCAACAAGCTCTGTGTTTCCACAAAAAAGGAGTTAACATACAAGAGACACAAATCCCTTTGCTGTCCTCTGGCAGAATTCACAAGAGTAAAAAAAAAAAAAAAGATGGTGATGCATGCAGGGAAAGGTTTTGCCACTACATACTGAGGACTGCACTGCTGCAGCCTTCCTGGCACACTGGTGAACCACCTAAACACACTTCAATCTCTGTTCTGCCTCTGTTCATAATGGTGAATAAAATCAGACCATGGATAAATCTGCTATTTTAATTTGATCAGATCATCTACTTTACACAGTGTGACCAGATTACATGAATAGTTGCACTGTAACACTCATTATTGAGGCTGTGTTACAAAAGGTGAAAAGTTCACACCAGACTTTTTATAACTGGGCTTCAGAAAGAAGTTTTCATATAATTCTATAACTTACTGTTAAATTCTAGCAAAATATTGCTTAATTGTCTTAATTAAGACTGAGTATCTAAAACTATTCTTTCTTAATTCAAGGAAATAACCAAATTTCACAACATCAGTGTTTCATGATGTTTTATTGTTAGAACTATTAAAGTTATTACAAAAAATAATGATGAAAGTGTTAAATTTAAATCAGCTAAAATCTGACGTAATAAAATGTAATGAGAAAGGAAAGGAAAGAGAAAGAAAAAACAATGACCTGATTTTGATGCTCTGTGCTACAGACAGTTTTGATAACCAGTCCTATCAATAATTGTTAACCTTTGTTTTAAATAACAAGAAAAAAACATAAAGAAGATATGGAAATTAAATTTGTTAGCAGGAAGTATACAAGCAGCCTTCCTGGACTACAGAGGCCACAGTGTAGGACACCAGTGTGTGTGGAGTGTTAACAAGAAGTATTGTAGCAATAAATTGAATATGTGAAGTTTTTGAAGGTACAAATCTGCATAACGTACTCTATAGGTCTTACTCAGTTCCACTTCAGTTTTACCTTAAAAGCATATTTGCGGTTTATGTGGTCGTCGGGCTCAACCGGTGCGATGACATAACTGGGCAGAGGGATGCTGCCGAGCACTGTTTCCTCTCGACTGTCTGTGGACCAAGAATATATGCACAAACAAGCACACGGCAAACATTGTTACAGTCATTCAAAACAACATCTAATCCTGCCAAAAGCTTTTACGATGTTTACGAATGACTGCAGATTTATGAACAGCAGAAAAATTAGTCAGGCATAATTCATGGGTGGCTCTTGTCTCGACGGGGCCATGTGGCGGCATGTGGCACGACGTGGCATGTGGCTTATCTATTATTCAGCATGATTAATAGAGAAGAGCAGGTAGATGCCTTGGTAACACAAGCAGAGATTACATCCCATAATAAAAAAAAAAAACCCTCAAATTAATAAGGATGGAGAAGTTGGAGGAAGAGAAAACCGGGGAGAGTAAAGGATAACGGGAGATGTGGTACTTCTAATTACAGACTGTCATTAATCAAAATGACAGCAGAGGAGATCCTAAAAGGCTTCTATGTCTGATTGCGCAACCGAGTCTATTTTAATTTTTGCCAGTTAAACCCTGACCAAGTGCACTTTTAATAGACTCACCTTTGTAGTAAAACAAGCAGTAGTCTGACAAAACAAACCACTTCCGCTTCCACAGCCGCATTCCTGAGCTGTCCTGGAGGTGAAGGAGGAAACACAACACAGTGTATTTACAAATGCTCCTCGCAGGAACACATTTTAATTCACATTTTAATTAAAAAGCACAGTTTGGGAATAGCGGCCTCGTTAGCAGTCACTGGGGGGTGGAAGGAGGCTGATTGAGGGGGAGAAAGCTTTGTGCATATTATTATAATATTTTAAATTTCATTGTATTTTGTTCTTGCAGCATTTGGCACAAAGCTGCAGCTTCTACTCAGTGCACTCGCTTTATGTTTCCATGGATTGTGTAATTAAAAGGTCTTTCTAATGGCAATCTGAGCCTTCAGTTTATAAATGGCAGATTAGTGCTAACAACATCTAACGACGCACAGACCACACACAGGGGAACAGGAACAAAGGAGGAATCATAAAGATCCCCTAGCATGAGGGAAACCATCACAACAGTGATGTTTATCCCACTCCTGCTCACAAGATTGCTTTCACACTGCACAGTAATTATGTTGCTGTTGTGACTAATATTCCACAGTGTGACAGATCTGAACATGTGTTGACAATTTAACATGTGCTCCAGTGTGACAAGTCAGACTCACAATAGGCTCACCTGCTTATAGAGCCAACCTCTCACCACCACTGGGATGTTGAGGTTTCTTTTTATGGCATGATCCCTTTTGCCAAAACTGTGTACTTTCCCTGTTCCTCTGGAGCCCTGCAGGACACACACACAAAAAACAGGGAGTTGTGGTGGCTTTGCTGAATAACTGTAAGAACATTTACTTTTCTTCTCTCCACAGAAAAAGAGATTTTCAGAATAGGAAAATATTCTTCTTTCTTTGAACTTCCTTCTCCTAATCCCCATAATGAGAAAAGGAAATACAAAATGGTTATTCCTGAGGATGCATGCATCCACGTTTACTCATGTATATTTTTAGACGAGGTCCGTCCCATTCTTAGGTGCTTTTCTAGAGAAATGTCTGCAGTTGTCAGGCTGAGCAGCTTGATAAAAGAAGACAAAAATGTGGAGGCAGCATATATGGGTAACCAATTCCTTATATAGAGAATAAACATGACCAAATGTAGACTAAATAAAAAATATCAGAGGCACCAAAAGAAAGAGGAAACCATTAACACATCAACTATTTAAAAATTATTTTAAACATATAATCAAAAAGCAAAAAATATACTGCATTCAAATTTATTACAGAGTTTAGATACATAGAGCCTCAAAGCAGTCACATTTCTATATGACTTTGTTACTGTGTTGAGTTTCTGTATTCAGTAACAAAACATATTTTTAGCAAAAATGTTGATGATCACTATGAAATCAACAGTAAGTCTGTCTGGTCCAACAGGATATTTATTATTTTTTCATACTTAGCAAATCAATAAAAGCTCTATGGATATATAAAGGAGATTCATACCTGATTTAAAAAAAATACAGCAACATGAGTAATACAAGAGTTTTTAGAACAATTCACTAAAATAGAAATATTATACATTTTAATTATTGTCAAAACAACCTTAAAAATATTTGAAAATTAATTCTGTTTTTAAAATATAAGTTCTCCAGTTTTATTGTACACACATACACACACACACCCACACACACACAACACATGCAAGTAAAACAACCATGACATAAACAGCTTGATTCCTAGGGAACAGACATACTGATGCTCACCTTTGACCCTGAGGTAACATCCACTGCTGCTGAGGTCACAGCCTTGGAGGACTCTGTGACCATGCTGGGAGATCTCTGATTGGCTGCTGACTTGGACATACGGGATCCTATTCTGCAGTTGAGGAGACGGCACAGAAGGAAATCAGTAAGACAGACAGGACGAGAGGCACCGAACACTGATGCTCCCACTCAGTCCCTCTGACAAGCTGCAGACATGCAGTGAAACACAGTACAGTCCAGTGCTGAGCTTTCACATATAGCGGATATGACTATTTCCTGGCACTGACATGAGACCTGTCACAGCCAATGGCTTTGCGGTGGATGTGTTAACAGTGACAACAACACTCCAATAACACTTGGTCTGACACTCACCCTGGGGCACACAACACACACACAGGCACTCACACACTCACACACACACACGTACACACATCCCAAGCCAAAGCAAACAACAAAGAACAGAAGCCTTGTGTTAAAATCATATGCATGGATGACACACATAAACACACACTCGATGCACATCCAACCCCCCATTTCTTCATAACAGCATCATAATGAATGGATCCAGAAGAATCACAAGCCATTCAAAAGCAAATAATCTGAATGAGTCTTTTGGGCCTCAGCCAACTATTGTACATACATTTGACTGCAACGGCAAATTCAACAATGAACCAAATCTGTGATAGCGTTGTAGACGTTACAGATGGGAAACAATGCATATCCACAGAATTGTAAAGGTGATCACTAGAACAACTTTGCACTGATTTGCAGATGATTCTTTCTTTTTAAAAAGTGGATCCAAACCACGCCACAGTGCAACAGAACCACCAGATCCCCTCACTATAGAAATACAGCCTGTACTGTTCTCTTTGTGTGGGCAATACATCAAGAATACAGTGAATGATCACTCTTATATCACTCTTTTCCACATGTCTGTAGACCAGTGGTGTGGGGTTTTTGCACAACTGAAGTCTAAAAATGTATTCATATTTGTAATCAGAGGTTTATGCACTGCAGCATACTTTATCTCTCTGTGTAACTGAGGGCAGACTGTTCTTGTTGACAGTCTGATCACGTCCTGCAATGACTTTCTCAGTCACCTGAAGAGGAGTCCTTCTGTTTTTCTGCACATATTGCACTAATATCCAACATCACGGGCATGAAATATGTCCCGATGGCCACAATTTCTGACTATTTACTAACGTCTCTCATGTCTCTCAACCCATCACTGTTCCTATTGAAACACTCGTCAGCTCAGCAGTCGTCAGTCTGTGATTGAAACTCCTGCCATCTGTGCCCTGGCAGTGAACCTTTTCTGAAAGTCACTTAGATCTTTTTCTTCTTACCATCTTAATATGAATTCAGAATCATCTGGGCCCGCTCAGCCTTTTTATGCATGCCACAGATTATGACTGGATGTTAATTGCTTACTTGTACCATGCGGTGCGCCTGAGCGGAAGCATTTACATTTGTTGTGTTGCTCCACTCATTTATTCAGGTTCTCAGCTTATCTGTCACCCGCCTGTATGTGCCACAAGCTCTCCAGTGCTTTACCTCCCTGCTGTGTCATTACCATATTTTCAATTCAGGAAACAATAACAATGGCATTTTATCTGTTACCTACTGTGGTTAATTTAGCCATGACTGATTGCTCTTGAACAACTACTAAGAAATAAAGTGAGAAATGCTTCCAAAGTACAACTTGCTGTTTGGGGTAAACAAAACTGTGTCTATAGCTATGTTGGTGATGCCATGCATGTACAGTATATAGACAATATAATGAACAGAGGTGGCAAATCTAGATCACTCATAGCCACCAACAGCTTGTAAAGATATACTGGGAATAATGATTTCCTCTTTTCGTGATGTTACATCATGCCTTTTCAAAAACTTGCATCAAATCTTCTTTTCAACACAAAACTTGGTTAAACTGAGAGAGTTTTAAACTGAAGTGTACAACCATGTACCAGTGAGGCGACTTAATGGTTACAGTTGATTAATGTCACTGTAGAAGCATAAATAAATGCAGTGGCAGGGTTTGTGATATGTGTAGACAATATATAGACAATATGAATATGACTGTCACTATCAAAATAACATAGGCTTTAAGATAGATGGAGATTAAGATACTGGAAATTCATATTTGTAACAAGGTTATGACAAAATTTATCTAAATTTACTGAATGTAGGTTGGAGCAGTGTTGGCCAAGTAGCGTAGTACCTTCAAGTATTTTTCCTAGGCAAGTATGGAAAGTATGGAATTTGATTTTATAAATTTCCAGGTCTGGGAAAGTTTGGAAAATGGAAACTAGAGTATGGAAAAATATTCAAGCTATAAGAATAATGAAAACAAACAATTAATTCCATAATTTATTTACAAGATACACATCTATTTACTCCCTGTGACCCAAGTGTAGAGAGACAGGTCTAGAAGATGACTGACTGACTGACATATATTTACTCAAATGTCACAAAGTATATAAATGTTTTTTTTTACCAAGATGTCTGGAAATTAGGGTCTGGAAAAAGACTGGAATTTTGAAATGTCAAATGTGTAGGAATCCTGTTTTCCTTGGTTCTCACTATGGGTTGCCCATAATTTTCTTTTATTTGTATATTTTTTTGATTTGTCAAAAGGAGATGCACCAAAAACAATTGAAAGCTGGAGGCAGCGAGGATCAATTTAGATTATACAATGTCCTAAGGTGTCCTGGTAGATTCAATCTACTCTAATTAAATATTAACAGGCAGATCAAGCAGATTTTTCATCCAGATATCCTGCAGACCTCCAGTTACATCTTAAGGTACTCCTCTGCTTGGTTAAAGTCATGGGACTGTGTAGACCACTGGGTCACAAAGAAGTGACTGTCATGCTGCTGGGACTTGCTTACATACTGCATCATTACACTATAAGAAGCAGCTGCTGTAGGGGATTCAAAAACAAGCAGATTGTAATCAACAAGCAGTGAGAATGAACATATTGTTTGTTAGCATCAGAGGTCAATTCTTGTTCACACTCACTTCCAATATTTCTTTAAGCAGCTGCTCAGCACCTACCATTGTCTCGTTGCTTGAAGTGCTGAGTTGTAGCAGCATGACTTGCATTCATGAACTATCCATTTATATTCCCTCTCACATGCATAGAAAATAAGAAACGCCTCATCACTTATTCAAAAGGTATAAAGTAGGGATCCATCTGCAACATTTTCAAAACTTATCTGCAGCCATTCAACCAGTGTAATGTCCAGAACGTGGCAGAACCTGCTCTTACAACTGGAAACAACGTGTGACCTGTCAGCACCACCACAAGGCCCCTGTATTGTTCCACAAAGGGGTTAAAGCAGCAATGAGGCTGTTGGTTTGCCTGTTTGTGTGCTGTGCTACACTTAATCTGAGGAAAGCCAGATAAGGTGTCTCAGGGACTAAAGCTAAAATACTGGTAGAACAAAAGGAAAGAGAGAGAGAGACCACACTGAAACAAAACTTACAATATCTGCACTCACAGCTTGGACTGCAGCCAGGCTTTTTTTACAGGATGTTTTTGTCGTATCAAGGGGACACTGCTGTTTTATGTGAAGCTTTCATACTGTTTACCACCACTGTCACTGGAACAGTTCCCCTGGAGATTTGTTGTGGCATGTGGAGGAGAGGGGTGATATTTCACATCACGTAGTGTGGAAGGAGGACTGGGCTCCATCTCTTTCTGGTTCTCTTGTTGTGATGGATATGAAAGCACATTTGACATTTTTAATGTGATAATAACAAATTTAGGCGGCGGGTGTGCACGAGTGGAGTTAATGAATTGATCATAGTGTGATAATCTATAATAAGGCTTCAGCCCAGTAAATCAAAGGCTGATAGACCTCTTGGTGGGGGAGGCTCCTGAAGCTCTTTTTCCTGCGGTGTTATGTAGTCACGGTGAGGTCAAGTCTGCATCGCAAAGCTGTCAAAAACTACACTGACGTCTACGACAGGATTTCACACAGGGAGGATGGAAAACAGAGCCGCATAAAATAGGGAGATGAAGTAAGTAGAAATATAATTAAAGGGCACTCTACCAAACACTACTCTGCTGCTCACTGTTTGTAAAAACAGTTGTATCACATCTGTGGCTTGGACATGAAATAGGAAGTGTTAGTCCCACAACAATATTCAAGCATTATACTAAATAGTGTTTAATTACCGTAAATTCCAGACTATAAGCTGCTACTTTTTGCCGATGCTTTGAACCCTGTGGCTTAAACAGCGGTGTGGCTCATGTATCGGCGACAAGAAGCTCGTTGGCTTTTTACAAGCTAGCATACTCCGTGCCGCTGATACATTTAGCCTCGTTGCATCAGACGCATGAAATTATCTAACAGGTCACAGTGGACCACATAAAACTGTTTGAATAAATTCAATCGCACTCACACTAAATTCTTCAGTCATTTTGCGCTTCATGCACACACCCTTATCATGGAAAACACACAAAGAGATGTATATGATGCAGCTTTCAAGTTAAAGGCGATCGATCTGGCTGTCGAAGAAGGAAATAGAGCTGCTGCACGTAAGCTTGGCATCAACGTGGTGAGACGTTGGAGACGGCAGCGTGAAGAACTGATTGAATGCACGCTAGTGGTTTTAGTACAGGAGGAAGATGAAGATAGCGATCGATGGCTTTCCTGTTAGGATACTGTTTAACCAGCCGTGTTACAAGCACTGATTAGAAAAAAGCATATATTTGATTAAAAGTTAAAAAAAACACTGTGTAAATATCAAATGTTACAACGTGGACACCTGCGGCTTATAGACAGGTGCGGCTTATAGACAGGTGAGCTTGATAGTCCGGAAAATACAGTAGTTATAACACAGTGTGGTTTGGAATATATGCAAGAGTCACATGAGTTAATTTAACTATAACTGTAACCACCAAATTTCTTATCACTTCACTTCACTATAGATTTCCTATTTTATGACTAAGCTGGTACCATCTACAAACATCATTGAATATGGTGCTTACCCTAACTATTTTAACTGAGTGTTGGTTATATTCTTGATGAACTCTTTTTAACCCTAATTAACCCTTTCTCCAGCTTTGTCCTGAGATTATTGGAATCATGAACAGCAGCTTCCCTACAAAAATCAGCCATATTCAACATTTTTGCCTCCTTTTTGTCATGACATGCTTGCAGAAGCCACTTGCATTCTAAATTTGCATGATTAAGTAAACATGGACAAGTAGAGCGGTCTGTTCTGTCTGGTGTATGGATGTAGCACCACGTGACGATGAATTCATCCGCTCATATTTGGTGTTAATGATTTTGGTGCACTCCTTTAATCTCTCACAGGCAGGTATTCACACTAAATATGTTGGAATGTTACGTTAAGAATAAAAATAATAAGACAAGATTTTAATATGCTGACAGTGTATGTTATAAATAGGTTTCTTAAACGTGTCTTTCCCTAATATGACATTCTTGTCACGTTACTGTGGGAGGGGCATAAAAACTGACGTTATTCTTACTAAGACAAGCTTAAAGAGATTAGAAGTGTCATTCTATGACTTTTGAAAATATGCAAGTGTGACAAGCACAACTTTAAACCCCCTTGATGGCATACAAATCCATGGCTCAACAAAACTGAATGAGGGATCATGGAGATTTTCAAGAAATGAATGACAGTGGAGGATGCAAATGAATCACTTCAATCAGTTTTGTCCTGCTTTTGTGAGAATGCAGAGGCCACACGCTTGTCTCTCAACATCCTTCTGCCTATAGTGGAATCTTTGCTATGCAAGATCATCTCACAGCCGCCAGCTTAAATATGATCCGACACCTGCTGCCTCGTATTGTGCCCTAAAGCTGCCACACAGCCTTGTTAGCTTTGCACGATGAGATTCACACAGACATAAAATGACAATAAATCCAGCTGCCACGCCACGACAATATACAAACAATGCAATTCAGTGAGCAAGCTGTCAGGTTTTTGCTTTAGTGACTTCAGCTACATTTTAGAGGAATACCTCAAATAGACCAGTTGTAGTATAATGAAGCCTACATTAGCATAACTTAGCAGATTGATTAGACAGATTCATGACTCCTGATGTGATGGTTAAAGGCATGTGTGAGTATCAGTTGTGTTATTACAATAGATGCTATTAAGGCTATAATTTAAAGAACAAATCTTGAGAGCTTTCAGCATTCAAATGTGAGTGTAGTCAGTTCTGAATATCATGATAGTTGTGAATAAATTCAGCTTGATTTAGAAAATGAGATTGTCCATCCTTTAGTGACTGCAGCTTATTTGGTTGATGAATAGTTAATTTAAGGTTGACAGGAGAGACCCCCTCCCACTCGACTCCTCATAAGCTTCTTGACTCTCATCACTCAGTCACGAAGTAACTTCTCCATACATGCAGTAAAAACAGAGCAGCTCACCTGTCTTGTAGTGTGTATTCTGTGTTTTCAGGGGAAATCTGTCCGGTCACAGGATGCCGAAACGATGTAGTCCTCAGGTTGTGGCTACAGGAAACAACACCAAGGGAGAGATCAAAATGAGCATGATGTCATTAATCATATTCCTGCCTGATCAACAGCTGCCACATCTGTGTGCGGCTGGCTGAGGTTACAAATCTACAGGAAGTATCTACGCTTACCATGATACCTCAGTCAACAGTAAGAAAACCTATAGCAGCACTACATCCAGCTATAGCTTATATTCTTTTCCACAAAGTGTAGGGCTCAGCAGTCTCTGTAAGCCAGCTCACCAGGCTTTATTGATTTCATTGAGATGGGGCCATTCATTGCTTTAACTAGAGCGTAAACGCATGTTACTATCACGTGACGACATAAGAAAATGTAGTGAGTGATGCTCGTGTTGAAAGGATTGAAATATTATGACATGACTACGTTTGTATTTGCTGGTTTCTATTGTTTATTTACATGTGACTAAACAAGTGCAAAGATTTTGGCTGTTTAATTTCACTTTTACAAAAAAGTTAAATCATTTCCCATTAACATTTATTTTTATATCATGTGATCAATATTCAATTGTAGTACTATTCAAATATATAATATTTTCACATTAGACAAACTGTCTTTCTGTTCTGAAGTACACTGAAAAACTGTCTCACTGAACAAACCTTTAGTCCGACTATTTGACCAATATACATAAACATTGCTTCTTCTGCTTTAATCACTGATATACCAACCAACCAACCAACCTCTATTATCATTTATCAGAATCAGAAATACTTTATTAATCAGCGAGGAGAAATTTTATCAATCACAGTTCCTCACACTGCAGAAAAAGACAGATGACAAGAATATAAATAAAAGTAGAAATAAGAATTATAAAAGTGGATAAATCAAATAAAATACAAATAAAAATTTCAATATGAAACACGATTAATCCAGTATGATATACATGTATTTACATTATTATCATCAATCAGAGACTTCAATAATTCACTGAGTTCAGCTTTCAAATAATTTACACAAAACAGTAAGTAGAGCACCTTTAAGTTGTGTGGATACCCAGGATAAGTTAGATGCTATTGGTATTCAGTGCTGCAATCTATTATCTCTATTCAAATTGTGACAGATCCCATATAATGCTACTTGCATTTTGTGGGCATGTATGACATTATGAAAACTTGTTATGTAGAAATATAAATCACAATATGGGATAGAAATGTGCATTACTTCTTAAATTGCTAATGTGTGCAAAGTTAAGTCTGGTTTTTGTTCGTGATGTATTTAATTTCCCATGACCCTCTCTTATTTCCTCCCATCATCACCATGCAGTGTATATTCTTCCACAGAAGCTGGAAAATACTGCACACATCCCTGCAATAACATCACAGAGTAAATACTGCTGTGCAGAGGCTAAATACACACGCTGCTTTTACATCAACATGCACACAGGCTCAGATAAACAAATGGCTGAGACAAACATGTTTACACTATCTTTGCTTAACGTATACAGAAAGTATATAAATGACTACATATCGCGCAGTAAGGGGTGAATCCTCTGCTGGTGAGTAAGCTAGGTTCAGGACTTTAAAGGTGCAGAAGGAAACAAACAGGAAGAGCTTCTTCACTGCACCATCATGCAGCAGAGGGAGGGGAAACAAACTGAGCAGGGTGGAAAGATTTATGAGTTGACACTTCAGCAAAGTTCAGAGAGAATGATGCAATTCTGCACAAAACAAGGATGACATTAAATATAAACATCACATACAACCACTAAAACCAGATATACATTCATGTATATACTAAACTAAACACATGTATGAATGCATCAAAAACAGAGACATACACAAAGGCTCGTTCCCGGTAACAACTCATAATTTGCTGAGCCGCACTGGGCACATACAGCACTGCACCAGCTCCCCTGTTAATTAGGAATCTACATTCTTTGAGGCTTTTGTTTCAGCCGCATTACTTCTGAACTATTTGTCACGGAATTTGCAGCATCCCCAGTCAGTGTACAAACACCGCGGCACAGGAGGTGCATTTGTTTGCAGAAAACTGGTTTCCATTAAAGCCTGTGACAACACGGTTCCAAAGGGGGAAAATACACTCCTGCTGCACATGAGCTACCCCGCTGCCTTCTAGATTATGTAGTGGAGGAACTGCTTTGTTGTCAGAGCAAGTTAGATGTAGTAAACAGACTTTCATGTCACAAATAGGATTCTGTGCTGTTACTATCCATGAATCATGGATTCTCATCATATAATCCAGAACTCAAGAGAAAATCAAGCTTTAAAAAAAGATGGTGATCCATTAAATCAACTCTCAGTCACATCTGCTTGTTCATGAAAGATGATTTAGATCACATAAATTCTGCTCTTATGTATCCACATGTACTGATACGGCAGTGTGCGACACATAGTTCATCTGAAGCACATATCTCCCCTTCAGGAAAACATTTTGTGTTACAGTCCTGACAAATGTTTGTCACAAATACGGCTCAGAAAAGTTATAATCTGACAAACAGGCACCACTCTGAGGCTCTGCCACACCGCTAAAATGTTACAGTGTGCACTAGCACTAACCATGGGGTCAAGTAGAGTTTCTGTTTTCTGGCAAGGCTTCAAGAAGCCATTTGTCAATCCCTTCATGCAACCCTAGTTACAAAGAGAGGAGACTAATAAAGTAAAAATACTGGTTTGATGATCAAACTCAGTAACCCGAGTACAAAGTCTGGTTTGGATTCCAGTCCAAAGAAACAGCAACTCAGAACAGGCTCTGTCTCTTGGTGCTGCAGTAACTGGAACTGAAGTTGGAGGCAAAGGTGCAGCCCTGACATGCCGCACCAATTTTATCAGCAAAACAAAATGCTCAGGTTAATCCCAGTCCCAATACAGGGGCTGCATCGTGGCAGCAGGGGCACCTGAGGCAAGACTCAGTGAGCTGAACTCACTGGGGCTTCAAACTGCTCCACAGCTGACATCTACTGTAAGACAACTACCAGTGCAAAAACTGGAAACTTTCTAAACTGTGTCAAGTACAAGCACAAACCTCTCTGCTTCTCTGAACTGCTAACTATGCTGCGTAATACACATTGTCTCACCTGCTGTGAGATTGTGAATCATCATGAATCAGCTGCCCTGTTCGCAGTGTGCTGCAGGTCACAGAAATCCTCTTGTCGTTATTATGGCAGGTGGAAGATGAAGAGAGGGTCTCTCATAGCAGCTGACGTCCGCAAATATCACAGCAAAGCAGAGCCAGCGAGATGTGAGCTGAAGGGGGAGCCCTTTATCTCCACTTCCTCATGCTTGCTGTCTAGATTTCACCCTACACTTGCTGGGTTGGATGGTAGAGATGTATCTCCCTCCCATCAGGGGAATGCCTCAGTTGCTTATCAGATCCTCCTCCCTTTACATTTTCTTCTTCCATCTTTCTCCACCTCCCACTCCCTCTTTCTCACAATTGAATTTACTCAATTGTGCTAAAATCTAATTTACTTAGCTGCTGTTGAAGTGGACAAACACTACTTCACTCATCAGTGTAGTACTGAGTCAGGTTGCTACTGTTGTGTCACAATTTCTTAAATAATGAGTATGGCATTGTGTTTGTCATACAAGTATACCACTGATATCCTTCTATAGTTGCAAGCAGCATTGCAACTATAGAAGTAATTATTATGTTTTGTTGCAGTTATCATTCAGTTAATCTCTTTTGATTGGCCAAATCATCCTCAAACTTACATGGAGTACTCCATGTAAGTTTTTAAAGTTTACATCAAGACACAGTGGAGTCTCATAAGCACACACACATAAACACACGCACACACACAGCTTGCAGCTTTGCAGCTGCTGTGCCATTAGTGGATTGGTTTAGGCTGGGATTCATAGAACAATCCAAATAATGACCACAGCATTTATATGAAACACAAAACAAAACACAATGTTGATTATTTAAACCTAGATTTAGAAATATATGACCACTGCATAACCTTGTGAAATTCTTGGGCCCCTTCAAGGGGACTTCAAGGTGCCTCTTTTGTTAAGTACTGGTTTAACACTACAACTGACCTGTGCCCTATGCTAAGAGGAAATGAAAGCTAATCCTGGGAAATGCATGTCATGGTAGCAGGTGGTTACCATGTTGACCTAAAAAGCCTACAGCAAAATGGCAACAAGAGATATTGGATATTATCTCAACCAAGGATTGGTGAGATGAAAGGAGCTGCTACTGTAGAGGTTTGCTTTTCACATCGATTTTTTCTTTCCACACATATAATAATTTAAAAACTGTTTAATTCAATGACACTCCTCTTGAATTTAAATACATTTGGACAATGTGCTATTATAAAAACAGAGAACAGAGAAGTACAGACACAAAGTTCTCATAGTAAGCAATTATCTTCAGTGCTGTGAACACAGGGAAGAGGAGCCTCATGTCTCTGTCTGTGTAGCCTCTGTAATAAGTGTTACAGCATCAATGTGGCGTCTCAAAGCTCAAAGGTGGGATCGCGTGGGATGCCAGATGCCAGTGAAAGTCAGTCAGAGTGCCTCTTAGGTCTGGTGATTTCCATATTTTTCTCGACACAGGACAAGTTTGCACAAATGAAAATGATAATAAAAGGAATTGCCACAATAGCAAACATAATTTGAAAGAATCAGGCTGAAAAGTCTTAACAACACAACAGAAACAGGTACTATTTGGCATTTTCATTGAATATACTGGTTCTTAAATTGGATTGAATTAATTGGATTGGATGAAATTGACGATAATAAACATCACATTTCAACTTATAATTCACCACCACCAGCTGCACTTTTCTATCCTATCTTGCTTTATTATTAAAACAATTAAATTAATGTTATTTTGTTTGATAAAATATCCAAATACTCAAAAAGATGAAACTTTACAACAACAACAGCATCAGTCCAGCAGTAGCCCATTTATTGAATCTTTGTAGCATAAAAGTACACTAATCAATACACTTCTGCTAATCACAAGATAACAGCAATCATTTAATTTAGTAGGACTGCTGAGTTAATTTTGCAGACCAATTCAATTAGCTATAATGTATGTATCGTTAATGTTAGCAAGTTCTTAGTGCATGGATCATATGCTTCTGCAGAATCCAAAGAAAAGGATCAGACCAAATTAAAAAAAAAAGCTGCAGATATGCACAAATGACAGGCCAAATGAGATGCCGCAAACTGTTCCTGAACTCTGCAATGGCAGTCATTTCTGTGTGCATGACACCCCACCCAGGCAGTGTGTGTGACAGGACAGTTCATCACGAGAGAGAGAGACATCACAGACCTCCAGAAACACCCTGTAGTATCCCCGGCCTGGGAGACAAAAATAATTAAGCCTTAATAGCAGCGGTTTGTGTGCAGTATCCAGACACAGGGAGCCATTAAGGAGATAAGCGTTCAGCAGCAGGATTTCCACAAGTCGACGGACCTTTATCAGTTTCATAGAGGGGCACTGCAGCAGCCTCATTTTTCTGATATTTGGGGAAGAATTATCTTGGCAGTCTCTCCGAAGAGTTATTGGGAGGTTCCACTGTGATTCAGAATAGAAATGAGGGAAACCAGCTTCAGACTGACTGGATTTTCCCTGTCATTGCACTCATTCACCACAATCATCATCATATTCATTGTTTGAACTGCAGCAACTCAGAGCTGAGTTGACAGAGCGACACAGTGATTATAATCCTACTAAAGGACAGCTATGTCTCTACGCATGCATACAAAATAGGAAAAATGAAACAGGAGAAATCTTGGCTCTGCTTTTATGGAGCTTGTTGTCATCCAGCAGACCACTCAAACAGCAGTATGCAAAGACAGGCTCAAACAGGCCCGGTGCAGAGCAGGAACAGGTGCACAGACTTGCCAGTGTCTGAACTCTTGTCAGACAAAGGGTTTGGCAGAAATTGAAAGAACTGTCATCTTATTAACATTCAACACACACGCACACTTCTGACACAGCACATTTCAGTGCAGTCACAACTGTCCTTTAGGCCATGTTGTTCTAGACCATAAGCAAACAAACACTTAATTGTATTGCAGTGAATGTAATAAAGGCCTGTGTTGGGCCATTAATAAGAACAATAGGATGCAAAGAAACATAACCTTCTCCAATCTAAAAGAAATAACTGCTCTGTGTGAAAGTTTTGATATTGCCACCCATGTCCCTGAAAGTATTTTGCCAAAAGTAGATGCTGCTCATCAGTTACATCTCATTTAATGCCTGCCCAATTGGAAATTATGGTTTGCAAACTATAAAAAGACCTCTAGAGGCTTAACTCTGGTGTATAAACAGAGGCTTCACAGAGAGTCATGAATCCATATTATAGCTTGAACACAAGGAGGTTTGTACTTTACAGTCTTCTTATAAACTGCAGTGGTAACTTCCAGCTGAACAAGTGTGAGGAAGGGATGAGGACTACAGGAAGTCCTGGGCACTTCAGCATCTTCCTTTGCTCCACTGGCACAAATTTAGCTGACTGATAAATATTTATTAAGAGTGATCTGAATCAAAGATATTGTGGTTTTAAAACGCCTCCAACCATGACAATAAAATGGCTTCCAAAAGCACTTATCTTGGGAATCAATAGTGACAAGGATATGCTGTGACAAAGGAAAAAAAGTTAGGAGGTTTTCTTGAGCGAGCATTACTCAGAGAATAAATCAATGAAGGGCCCTAGCAACTTTCAGTCAATATTTAATATCACAGATTTACTATTTATTAGCACCTTACTTATTGGATATTGATGTCCCAGAGCAATAACAAGTCACTTTTACTTCATTTATTTATTTGGGCTGACAAGAATTGTCAGAATCTGAAGTGAATGAATGTGTGTGGGTGTGTGTGTGTGTTGTATGAGGAATGCAGGAAAAATCAGTCTATGAAGATGTAAGACACACTTGCACACTTAAATTTAATGAACAGTATCTTTAAGGATGGGACTGGTTCTCAACCCATGTGAAACTAACAATCTGCAGCAGCATCTCTCTGGGTGTATGCACAGTGCACAGTGGTAATCAATAAAACCAAAAAAAACATTTTGTTCAATCTAATTTTAGACACATTAAATCCAGAGAAATCTGCTGTAGTTATAGAGAAAACTTTCTGTGAAGGCTGATTTTCAGCAGCTTTCACCACATGTTGTATGTACTGAGATCTACCTGCTCCTTTACTTCCTGGCTCTCATTGGCTCTCAGGATAACCCTGCAGGATGCCACACACGGCTATCACAAATCTAACTATAACTAAGCTGAAAAACTCCAAACTACATTCTTCTGAACTAGATTCATGTTGATTTGTAAGTCCATGAAGGAAGTAGCCATGGACGGCACAGATGACAAATCATTTTGGTTTCAGTAAGGCAAATTTAAATAATGCTGCAGAACATGGAGCTTGGTTTGGAACAGGGAATTTTTTTAAGGCCAGTTTACTATTTTGAAGAACTGTTTCTACCTCAAGAGAAATACATATGTAAAACCCAATAAATTCTAGTTCTAAGTTGAGGGAATGAAACACTCCTAGGTGTGTAGAATTAAGTAAGTGTAATTAATCTGAGGAAATTGATGTATTTTACACACACTGTAGAGTGTCTTGCCTTTTGTAATTCCAAACATTGCAGCAGTAAAGCTTGTTTGAAAGTTCATACACTTGATCCAGCTTGGCACATCTCTCCTTAGAGTGCTGAAAAGCTGCGGGAGAAAAGATTTTGCAAAGCAAACGTGTCTTACTGAGACAAAAAACCTACAATCAGCAAAATCAGCATCACAACCTGGCAGTGCAGAGTTGTTAGACAGTGTGCAAGCATATCACAGGATGGGGTTATTTGTCCATGTATTTTATCAGTGGAGTTCATCTACTGAAAACAAATCAATTTCTAAACAGTTTATTGCATGTCCAATCAATCTGACTAATTGATAAGCTTAAGGAAAAAGAAAAACTAATCAAATCTTTTTCTTTCTTAACCAATGAAATGAGAAGAGCCATCGCTTCTTTTCTCTCCCATGCCTGTCTTTCCTCCAATGTGATCAGCACATCAATAGCGGATGTTCAAAGACATTCAGCTCACCAACAAACACACACAAATACATACAGACCTCCAGAGTACTGAGTCAAGACCTATCTGCAGAGAGAGGCAATCTCAGATAAAGACCTCTGAGACGGACTCTCTCTGCCTCTCTATCTCAGAGAGGTTAACCTGTGATTGTTGAAGGCGAGAACCAGTCTCCTTCAAAACCCACAGGCTGATGAGGAGTAACGCATTGACACCACGGTAGGTCAGCGGAAGATAGGTGATGGTAGGTGATGCACAACAATAGCAGAAATTTGACAAGGAAAGTTAAGGTAGGTCATCACAGTGTTCGCAGCCACAAAGTGAAAACTACGTATCAGCACTCATCAGGACATTAGCAGCTGTTTGTCCTTCATTACTGTCCTGTATGGTGCACAACACAGCAAGGACTCCCCCCAAAGTTTTACTCTGCTGCACTGACAAAACAAACTTTACTGGCTTTAAAAACAGTTTGACCAAAACATTTGAAAATGATTAGAGAGAAAAAAACATTTCTGAAATCATAAGACTAGTCCTAAATGAATTTTACTACACAAATATACAACAAACAGCACAAGGTCGAGCACAGCAGGATGGATGGTCAGCCATGCTCTCTATTTAGAATTAATGCAATCAAATGCATCTAATTATGTTTGAACATAACCCACAATTATTTCTTCTTCCCATTGCTGACACATTAAAATGACGGGCAGACGTCGTAAGTCCCCTGCATCTTCATTGTAGAAGATTTCCATGTAATTGGGATGAGCAGCACATTTGCAACTCTAATGAGGTGTGACCTTCCTCTTGAGTGAAACTGAAAATTACCTTTTAATATCTACTCATAAGAATTAAAATATATATTAAGTGTTATATCTAAAATGGCAAAGGGGATCGATTTCTTTCAATTATAACCTGAAACTCCATATTTTCCCTGTGGCTAAAGAACACTGAACTGGAGCATCTGTCTGAGTTTTACACACTGTGCCTCAGCAGCTAAATGCAGTCCACAGTCCAAAGCCAAACACAGCTAATCGCTTAGCTGTGCAATGTAGGACAGAAGGGGATGTGAAGTGTTGGGAAAAGCTAAAGCTGAAAATCTGAGGCAGGAGGTAGACAAAGGGGCACGAAAACAACAGTGATGGACCTTTGTCACTGTTGAGCTTTAGGTAAAGCTTTGTTAATAGTGCTGTCGTCTGTAGCTAACCAAAACAATGATAACAGTAAATCAAAATCTTCACACAAATATTTTTTTTTCCAATGACATCCCCAATATTCAACAGTGACTTCCATTTAAAAAGGCACCAGTGGTGACTGATTAAACTGTTTTAGTGAGAATTCATTTGAATTTAACCATCTCACCCTGGAGGGGGTCCACCCATGTGTAGGAGGTGTAACTAGCAAAGTGATCATTGCACTGTCAGAATAAAAATGAAGAATATTCCCTGTACTCAACATCACTGTCCAAAACAAGGGAGTGTGTAACAGCAGTACTGAGTCATTCTGGATCCTGGACTCAGCCTGAAAGACATAATTCCTCACAGGTCAGTACGTCCTGTCCACACCCCATATTTCCATCTAACTCCAACCAAAAACACAGCACTTACAAAGCAATAAAAAAAAGTGATTATGCAACTGAGTAACTTTTCAAATTGCGACACAACTTTTGGTTGAAAAATTTACTTTTCTTGTAATAAACCACAGGCATACATTACAGATGTTTTTTTATATTACATCGGTGTCTTTAGCTATAAAAACATAGTGTGATATATCCTTGAAGAAGGTCATTAAGAGTCTTGCTGCAACAACCTTGTCAATATTTTAGAGGGTTTTTTTTAAAGCAGCCTTAATTTCCAGTTTATGTAGCCTATCTGAGGTTTAGCAACAAAAAAGTCATGTTTGTTATGAGCATGTGAACATTGTTGTTGACATGTGTGGTGGTAGTTGTTTTTGTTTTTTTGTTAAACAAACCAGATGATACAGAATAGTTTTGATTTTCTTGGTTCTGATCAATGCAGTAGTGAAATACAGCAATCCCACCCACTACACACACCCCACAATGGGTCTGTCTACTGTGGGCAATCAGGTGACACCTACTCACCATCCACGTCTACAGTGAAGCAAGATTATTGAGCCTTCACATCTGGATGGACATAAGAAAGCTATCAATAAACCACTCCTTTCCTGCAGTAGATCTACAACTGCTTCCTCTCTGCACTGCTGTACTCCATCAGGTCTGGAGAGGAGAGGAGAGGAGAGGAGAGGATGAAGGAGAGGAGAGGATGAAGGAGAGAGGAGGAGAGAATG
>OOFC01002946.1:21074-40758 GCA_900323345.1 Pseudochromis fuscus | reverse complement strand
TGTGTGAAGTATATACTCAGGGTTCCCACTCGCAGGGTGGTATGGCCAATAGGAATTACAACCTAGACTAACAAGCTGTATAGCATAGTATACCATAAGAAAAAAAATGCCAGAGCAGGCCATAATATCACATGTAATAGTGTAGTATGTCAAACAATAAATGCCATAATGGAACATGTCATATAAAAATGAGAAGCTTTATAATATGTCATAAAAAAAAAAAATGAGATAAACAAATGTCATAGTATAGTATGTCATACAGAACATGGCACATTGTAGTATGTGGAAAAATTAAGTCTAATATGAAATTAAAAAAAGGCCATATTGTAGTATGTAAAAAATGTTGGTGTATTATATCACAAAAAATATAAAAATATACTATGTCATACAAGAATGTGACTGTATAGTTTATTCTAATTATTTTAATCATTTTGAACTGAAAAGACTATTAATTCCAAATCTTAAAATTGTATTATTAGTCGTTACAAATGATCTTCCACAGAAATTTGTTTTTCATGCAGATAAAATCTTGAATCCATGATCTCATTGCATTGCAGGACATCTGTGTCCAAGAAGATGACTGTAAACAGCTTAAACGGGAAATGCTGTAACAACCACCAGATGAGATGAAGGAGGGAGAGTGCTAGTTGGATCAGACCACATGGGAAATGGAAGTGAAGACTGGGCTGTGACCCAACAGCGGAAGAGACTGATGACTATGCCACACTACAAATGTCTTCTATCAGCTAATAAGGAGAGTTGGGGTTTAGGTGAAAAATAGTTTCTGCACCAGCCACTCAGGAAGTACTCAAAGATTAAACTGACAATACAAGCACACACATACATACACACATGGACATCGAGCCAGTGCATCGAGCTGCTGTTGCCCTCATTCCCTGAGTTTCATCCTCTGCTGCTCCTTCTCCTCCATCTTTGCCCTCTTTCACATCTCATTAGCATACCCCAGGAGTCAAAGGCACTCACACTGCAAGTAAAGACCTCTTCAACACTGTGGAGATGATACCAATCTGACAGATCTGTGGGTCTGACCACCACCAATGGCCATCTAAATTGAGCATTAGCCTGTAATTCATTTCACTGCATGAATACATTTCATGTTCGAGCCAGATCACATGTCAAACAGCCCAAACTGATCAGCCTGAAAACAGACCA
Source organism: Pseudochromis fuscus (assembly GCA_900323345.1). Classification (NCBI taxonomy): domain Eukaryota; kingdom Metazoa; phylum Chordata; class Actinopteri; family Pseudochromidae; genus Pseudochromis; species Pseudochromis fuscus. Next base: position 39,585 of record OOFC01002946.1, on the reverse strand, counting down.
GTTCTAAACGGTATAGACAGATAGATAGATAGATAGATAGATAGATAGATAGATAGATAGATAGATAGATAGAGGTACTTTATTGATTCCAGTCAGGGAAGACTCGTATTCTTTAGAGATAGAGTCATTCTTTAGATAGAGTAAAGATATGATGTAAGTCATAGCTTATTGCATTGTGTAACAAATACAGTTTACAGAAAATCTAATGTTAATCATTTCTTGTAAAAATGACTCGGTGCAGAAGGTTTTGCAATCCTAAATATGATTCAAACATGAAAATAACATTTCTGAAAACCAACACCCATCTTTATCGTCATGATGAAAAGCTGCATTTAATGCATTTACTCACGTACAAAGGTTTTTTTTTTTAATTACTTTTTACTCCACAGCATTCATTAGAGAAATACACAAGCTACAGATTTGAGTTTCACAAAACATGATCAATTTATAAAAGTGGGTTTAATAGGTAAATAATATAACATTGAATGGGAGAAAGCCCTACTACACTGTGCACTCCTGGATAATGATTACTTTTCATTTAGATACTTTTGGTTATTTGTTATTTTTCTGTTATCAACTTTTCTTTATGACAGATTTCGAACACAGGTATTATACTTGTAATACTTCAAGATCTGAATACTTCTTCACCACCCACACAAGAGATACTCAATGAACTATAAAACTGCATAAGCACAGAAGAGAATAAAAATACTTATGTAGATAGTACTAAAGTACTCAAATAAGCAAGAAAATAACACAGGGATAACAAAGCGCTGAAACATTTGAATATAATAGAGCCAAAGATATACAATGTATGATTCTGTCTGACATCGCCCTGTCACAATATACATAAACAATAGATTAATTGCTCTCTTCTTACTCCATTGAACATGCTCACAGTATGTCTCTGACAGCTATAAAATCCTCTCTGTGCATGTTGCTACTCACCAGACAGTAATCAGATGCGTCCAATTGAAAAGTCTCAAATGTCCAAATTTGTCCTGATCCTGAAGACAAGTAATAAGGAGTGTCCCTTTCTGCTCCCCTAACATATGGAAACTGAGCCTGCTAAAGTGAGTGCTAGGTGGGTGTGCTAGAAAGGACACAAAGAGGGGTGTCAGATAGAAGTATAAGTGCTGTTTCAGCCCTCTCTCTCTCTACTCTTGATCTCTCAGTAACACTGCCAGCACTTACAGAACGTAGCTCTACTTAGATTCTCTTGGGAGGAATGAAATGATAACACTCCATTGTTCAATCCCTATATACAGCTTGATGACTGAGGAAAGGGGAAGGGCCCAACCTGAAGAGGAACCGCTCCTTTTGGTGACCACAGATGAGTAGTTATCATCTCACTTTGTTGTCCAGCAAAGTGCTGACCTTGGTCTCTGACTGCAACCAGAGCCTGCCGTCTCACCCACAGTTCTCTTTATCAGATCACATCCCAGTCAGCCGGAGGGAGAGCGGGATGGAGGATGAAGAGCAGAGCTGAGTGGCTGGCTCAGACTGCTGCAGTGCCGGTTCAATAATCCACAGACAGACATATAGATAAGAGCAGAGGGCTGGATGAGGGTGGTGTAGGTCGATCCATACGATGGACAGCCAAGTCAACATTCGTACCTCACTCTTTATCACCTGCTTTCATTGCTGCCATCCTTCCTGCCATATAACACATTCAAACTGTCAGCAATAGTAACACTGTTGCAATAAAGTGAATCTGATGCCTCCCAATGCATCCAGTTAGCAAATCAGACACCCATCAAACCACAGCAAAAGGTTTCAGAAATACTTTAGGTAATACTCAGGGAGACAGGGTACAGTGGCATTTAACTGTTTATTACACAACTGATGCAACAAATACAGCAAGGGGGTGATCTGGCTATGAAATGGTAAGTTAATGAATGTAAAATGAAGAGAAAACCATGTGTAACACAAACTAAACACTGTTATAAAATGAACCTTTAATTAATTGATATATCTTTATATAAAACTCAAGCCTGAAAGAAAATCAAGATTTAAGGGCTAAGAACATTTCATCAATTATCTCTGTCAGCTGATGAAACATAAACAAAAAAAAAGTGTGATAGTTCATCCAACTGTCAAACCAAGACTCAACAGCAATATCTAGTGGCTGCATACAGAACAACACCACAGAGACATGCCCTACCAAACTGATGCAATGACAGATAGACGGTACATCAACAGTGGAACCACAGTTTTTACAATAATATGAAGGTTTCTAAATGTAAATTAAGTGTTACCACTATTTTCTGGCATATTAAAAACAAGGGTTTTGATCACCTTCATCTTGGTAAAAAACAAAAACACAGATTAGAAAAAAGAAGAAGGAAATGATGCAAAATTAGCCATGCATCTCTGCACTGAGCCAAATTTAAATTAGGTTGGTTTGCAAAAAAATCACACAGCTGTGCAGTCAATGTGTTCAATAAATGCTGCAGTGAGTGAAATTGCCCTAACCACCACATCAGCTCGCAGTAGCACTGGCCAGGCCGGCCTTTTCATTTATCTTTTTCACACTCAATATTCCTTTAATGGGAACAGCAATATTCAATCAAGTAATCCACAACGAGAAACATTTTTCAGAGTTCATACACTCAATCTGCTGCTGAACATAAGCTTATTGAAGTGTTAGGTTTTCAGCCTTCAGATAATGCACCTTAAGAAATGTATAGGGAGTAAAATGCAAAGTACAATTATTTCTACAAATCTTGCAGTTGGGCAGTCAGTTCAGGAAGACAAATTCTCACAGACCTTCAAGGTGAAAAATAGCTGTGATTACAGATAACCTGCAGGCTCTCTCATCGGCCCAAGATTTTTTATTTTTTTTTCCAGTCAGGACATAATAACTTTCACTATCAATACAAAAAACACTTTGAACAGAGAAAAATCTATTTGGTATTTATTTTATTTTTTTATTGATGACTCTTGGTTAAAACCTAATGCTGGTATAGCCTCTGTGAAAATGCCTGTTTCTGTTCACTTTGGTTAGTTTAAACATCAACAATGACAACCACTTACAAAGTTATTAGCACACAGATGTTTTCACTTACCAGACAAAGAGAAACACCAGCGCCCATTTGTAGCTTAATTTCTGGCCAACAATATGCACTCTATAGCTTTGTATTTACTCCTATGTCTTGTAACTGTTCACCAGGTAATCACTAAAACTTTGTCTGGGCTTTTATCAGAGCTTTGCTCACCGAGAGCTCCTGCCTGCTAAGGTTGAAAAAGATAGTGATGACAACAGTGAAACAATAAAATAATATGACCTGAAAATGCCAAAACACTCAATGAAGCAGAGAAAACTAACATTGGTCTGTGGTATTCTGTTGTGATTCATCCCTGATGAGACCGTTCACACAGAATTTTAAGGCAATTAAGGCCATTTTCAGTCCATATATTCAGACTTCATTCAATAGCTATATGTCATTTTTTCCTAAAAGGCATGCCATATATATAGAGAGAGATATCTGTATATATAAATTGCATTATTGTTTAATGTGACTTTAATACTGTTATTAACGCTTAATAGGGTTTCACACACTCAAATAGCATGTGTGTGGTAGTTTCACAGTACACTGAAAGCAAAGCATTAGTGAAGTATAAATCTTATCATGCATGTCTTTACCTTTACCCTGATGAACAGAGTTTCACTGAAAATCAATGGCATTATACTGTCTTTGTATTCGTGGTAATACACTTTCTCACATTTAAACTACCTTTCATCATTTTTAAAGTTTTTAAAACTCTACAAAAAGGTTAGCTCTCTGATATGCTCTCCTTTTATACAGCATCCATCTTTCACCTTTGTAGCTGCTAACTAATCATTTTTCTCCTCGCCCGTCTGGTGAGATGAGAACAGTGTGGGACCTGCTTCTCTCCGCAGTGGCTCCAGTCACACTCAGACTCCGACAGAATGCGGCAGAAAGAAGTGTCATATGAATTCAATCAGAGGAAGGGTACACAAACTCCTGCTGTCCTCCAGAGAGGCAGCTGAAATTACTCAGGTGCAGAGCTTCCTTCTTTAACAGTATAAAAAATGTGATAAATGACAATAGAAAAGAAGCAATGAAAAAAAAACTATTTTTGTTTTCCTGTGTCACATTTTGGATGTTTGTCAGATGCTTTTGCATGCCAGCTGAATTCAAATTTATTTTACGCTATATCATGCCACATCACAGCTACCAAAATCAAAGAAACAATGATGAACAGAGATAGAAATCATACACAGCAACTGAAGTTTCACTGTGATCATAGCATTAAATCAGTATTACCTTGTCTCAGTCTGCCTCTCCTCCTCCTGCAAACTGGGGGGGTCCAGTTTAGCAAGCACTTCTGTTTCATGATCAGCGAAGTCAGTCCCTTTGCTAAGGGGCAGACAACTGCAACAGCAGGTCCCCATCCCGACTCGGGCATCTCCCTTGTCCTGTTTCTGCTCTGACTCTTGCTCCAGCTCTGACTTCAACCTGCTCAAGCCATCTGGACAGTGAATGACTCATTCTAGATAAACTATATCATCACACAGAGCACACCTCGGGCCTGAAGCTCTTAATGTATTCATCCTCTGCAGGTTAAATATTGCACGTCCAAACAAGGCCTGATGGAAAGCATCCTGTCTGTCCTGCAGTACAAACATCCACTGTACCAGACACTAAATCTGCTCTTTGTTCTTTATTCAGTCGGCTGCTTCAACCTCCAGCTCTATTTGTAGGCCCGGACAATACTGCACAGTATGTACTGTTTAACTGTCACAAGCCTCATAATAAGTCATTGTGGACATGATATTGACAACACAGCGCTATTTATCAAATGCCTTGACCTCAAGAGAAGGTTCAAGTGTCCTCACAAGGAAGAAGGAAAGATAAATACACTAACATAGCAGTCTGGAAGGATTTAGACATGATACAAGGATATACTGATGATAACAACAGTCATCGTAAATCACCCTAAAAGTGAGAGGATGCTCTACCTCACCAACAGATCATTTGCAATTCCTGGCAAACCACGAGTCCTGGTATAAATTTCAGTATCTCTGCTCCAGCTTTTATTGATGATGTTAGTATGTTCACTATCACCATCGTCACAGGATTCATGATTTATGCTTCAAGGTTATGTCAGTGTGAAAGAGCATGTGTAAACTTCCATGTAGTCTGTATGTTTGAGACAGAAATCTGTCTCCATCCTACCAAACACTACCTTATTTCAAATGACAACACATATTTATATATTTAGCAATTTTTATGATGATGGGGAAAAAAGGTGAGTGAGCTAAGGTGCTTACCATGCAGCATAGTTACTAGGAGTTGGATGCTACAATAAGGACGACTAAGGACTACATATGTGTTCATTTGATCATTTGATCATTTCATCAGCAAGTGTGAATACAGTGCTCCATGATGCCTCAACAAAGCCTGTGGATGAAGTTATAAGCAATAACAGAGGGAATCAGTTCAACTCAAGAAACAGTTTCTGCAACATGTCATTGGATTGTAGTGTTTTTGTCCCTTGTCATATTAATAATGCCGCCAAAATCCTTTCTCTACTTTGTAAAAGATAAAGCAGGAGTAATCTGATCCATCAAGATTTTGCGTGTCGAGCATGACAACTGTTTCACAATGTGTATTTTCAGCTTCAAGGTCAATGTCAACGAACAGCCTGAAGGAAGGTGGAGAGACAGTTTATGCAAAAGCTCACAAAAACCGGAGGAGTGTGCAGAATGGATGTATTTAAGACAAATGACAATACCATTTACAGACACTAAAATAGATATTAAGATGAAATTATTTTATTTGACACGTTTAACTTTGTTCGTGTCTCTTCACACGAATAAATGCACAAAAAATGTAATTCGATCATATTTCAATATGAATATCTTTACTGTGTGGTGCTGCAGACGACAGGGGTAAATGGATCCTCGGGTATACTGCAATTCAAAAGTGCCTAAAATACATAGAAGGTGATGCTTTCCGACTCTGAAAACACAGCTTCAAGAAATAAACTTCCTACAGTACCTTGTAGAGCCCTGGTTCAACAAGCACAGCTGCCACTTGTGGACAAGAAAATCACAGGGCAAACCCAACACAGCTCTGTAAGGTGTGCCAAAGCAGTTTCTCAATAATCACACACAAATAGTAAAAAAAAAAAAAAAAACATTAGCAGGGAAAAAGTGAAGACACTGAGAGTGAAGCTGAACCCCAGTTAGAGAGCAGACCTGCACACCTGCAAGCTATAAATATGTAATTATTATTTGCTCACTGGAGCACACAGTAGGAAAGTGCTTGGTATTATGGGACCTTATTAAGTGAAACATCTGTGACAAGAGCTGGATGAACTTAATGACGTGCCCGGTTAAAACCTTGCTATCTGTAACATTCAAGCATACATACGGACAACATATGGACCTGCCCAAACAATGCCCCTTTACATTCACAGTCCTTTGTACAAACACAAGGTTCCCCGACATTTCTCACCAACCATACCTAATGCAATTTTACACTGTCAGTAAATGATGTTGTTAAGCTTAAGGATTAAGTCTGAGGTCACATTCTGAGTCTTAATCTGAGCACTGACCCTTTCTGAAGGGGTGAAAGGACACGGGCGAGTTTCTGCTACTTCTTTGAGAAAACAACAAACTGGACTGTCTTCCGGCCTCAACCCAAAGGAGGACCAGTTGGGAAAAGACTTCAAAAGTGATGCCTGTCAAGCAAAACTTATATCTGAAATCCACTGTGGTCAAACTGTCTCCAGGAAATACATTAAAAGTTTCCCCACACTTTAAAACTTTTAAAATGAATGCCAGTTGTCACAATTTGATAGTTTGAAAAAGAAAAGACCAAGATTGAGATGTATTTGACAGAGATGAACAGTAACCCCATTACACATAAAAGTTTTTAATGTTAGAAAACTAAAATGTGGAAGGCAAAAGGTCATTTAAAAAAAAACAAACCTTGGAGCTGGTGCCGCATCTATTTTGGCAATAATGTTTAGGCCTCAGCAATGAGGTATAGATTTGATGTGTTTGCAGAAAAGGAAAGGTTCATTAAGACAGCCTCAAGATAACAGCCTGTGGGGATACATTTTTTTTATCCCCCTTTTAAAAGCCCTGCTTCAAAACTCCCAAAACATCTCACGGCTAATTAACTGACGCTTGTCCTGATCAAAACAGTCAGCTATTTAAAAAAATGCAAGCACACCCTATAAACCTAATAAGCCGTATGACCAAAGGAAGATAAACAGTCACCAAAAAACTCATGCAACGCTAAAATATTTACATAATTAACACGACATGAGACAGGAGGTGGGTTGTTTGGTGTGAAATCTGTGTGAGTTTTAGTGTAGATATCAAACACTTCCTCCTAGACTGTTCCACAGCATTGTAAGACCATTCAACAATGTGAACTGTGTCCTCAACAGGACACCATTGTACCTCTGTGGGGTCATTTTTTTCCCGCGGGGAGCTATAGAATTGCACATTTCCAATGCTCAGTGAGTGCCAGTGATGTGGTGGAAAATAAACCTAACTGAACTCAGGTCCCCGAGCTTCTACTTGGGAACTACTAGAAACTATCTTTGGTTAGTGAATTTCAAACAATATATGAGGCTAGCCACATGGATTTATTTTTAGTTTAATCTAAAGACCTATATTTACGGTTAATGAAAGTTGAGGCCCACTGCCACTGGAGCTCAGAAAAGAAGCTTAAATTATTTGTGTTCTATGTGATTATGCATTGTACACATCACTTCCCAATACATATTTCAGCTTGGGTTTCCTCTGTTTGCTTACTTTTATTGATCTTCACGCATCAGATGTGTAGCCCTCACCACACCGACCTGCAGCACAGACCTCTTTCATCTGTAGCATTATCATCAGGGATTGAAGTGGGATGATTTTGGAAGATGAGTTTCAAATTGGGTCACTTCCTTGGAGATTTTCCAGAAGTATGACAGCCAGACACACTCTGTTTCAATCTGCTGCCACACGTGACAACAGACTTCACCTATTAGCTCTGACAGTCTTCTCCTCTAATTCCCACAGTTCAGCCAGTTGATTTCTCAATGTCAAGTACCGTAACTAAAATATTTTATGGAAAATCTTCTTATATTAAACTCCACGTTATCCTAAGTGATCAGATGAGCTCAGATGCTGAAAAAACATCCTATGAACTGAACATAACATCAGTAACCATTAATCAGATCGTTAAGGTCTGCAGGCCGCAAGCTGACCTACAGCGAGGTGTAAGTAAATGTGAGTTTTGCTACAGCCACAGAGACTGAACAATCCCTCCTTTGTACTTCGACTCGGCTAAATTCCACCATCAACACACAACCAAATCTACCGGCCGTTGTCACGGCAGCACCATGTGGACTTCAGTACTTTCAGTATTTTGTTGTTGTATACTTCCCGGACAGCTGCGAGATAAGAAGAGAAGCTGGATAGACAGCAGTGGCTTATATCAAGCAGCCTACTTGCTTTGAACTAAAAAAAAAAACTGATATATTTCTAAAGCACTTCTCAGAAAGTGTGGTGTAATCCATGTTGGAATTATGATTTCTACCATGGAGCAAAAAAAAAAAATAACACACATAAATTCACTTCTACTGGTTGTCGCCTGTAGTATAGCTAATGCATTTTACATGCTGAATTGTTGCCAGTTATCAGCTAAAAAAATACTTAATTTTAATGGTATGAAACAGGGTCATGGTGCAGGTCTTTCTGCCCTTTTTCAATTATATTAATGTGATTTTAAGATATAATCCCATTAAACTGGAGCCACCACCACCGTCTCTTCAGTGTTTCAGCTTTGCCAGAATACATTAATAACAAAAGCATATTTTGCACCAAAGCTGTTTCTTGAAGAGTAGGGTGTTTCTCACACTGAATCTGTCAAAGCAAGTCATATTTTAAAGAACGAAGTAGTAATAAATTAACCAGACTGGTGTATCCACTCTTAGAGCTGAATCAGCTGAGTGCTAAAACCAGGTAGGTTTGACAAAAGGGACAAAAAGGTTGTCACTACCAATAATTTTAACTATACATTAATCTGCCAATTATTTGTCAGATTTATCAGTTCATCAGTTTGTCAACAAAAGGCCATAAAATTCTCAGTCATCCAAGTCCTAGTTATCCATATATCTGTTAAATCAGGGCAGCTGGATGTGAATGAAGACCAACCAATAACCAAGTCCACGTGTCCTGACTCAACCCCATTTGGGTATTAGCAAAAAGTGTATACAGAAACCTGACACTATGTAACCAATAAATCAAAGAAACCAAAAGAGGCACAGTTCACTATATAAAAAAAAACAGTACCATTTTACCAAATAATAATAAATGGTTGTATCAACAACTGGTTCAAATGAAACTGTTTCTGTTGTGCTCACCACAAGCTCTACATCAGTTATCTGCTTCTCAAAGTAATTATTCATATGAAAGCAAAACATCAATATGGACCTCATTGTAGTCACACTGTTTATAATACATACACAGAGCTTCTTCTAACTGTTTCTTAGGATTTGAGCCTTCACACGCTGAAGGAATGAGATAAACTGGTGGTCAAAACAACAGTAAAATAACAGTTCCAGTGTGTTCCTGTTGACTGAATGACTGAAAGAAATTAGCCCTCAAAAGAAAGAAACAAGCAAAAGGCAGGAGCAAAACACGATCCTTCCAACAAGCTAAATGGCCAACAAGCAGTCGACTGATTTCACAGCGGTGACATTTAGGCTGCCGTATATCTTGCAACTTCACAATTGTATTGTTCTCGCTTCTTACAGAGAAAAAGTCAGTGAATGAGGGATTCACAAAGACTGCCTTTATTCAATGAACAATATATGTCAGCAACAACAAATTTGTAAGCTGAAACCGTTTTATGTAGTTTTTAAAGGCCCTTTTAAAAGCATCTTTTGATGCCAGAGTGTCCTGCAAAGTGGCCATTGATTGCATGGACATCCACTTGTTTGGCACAGTGCAACCTGTGCTTCGAACTTGTCATCGGCATGACTAATATATTTTTCATTATACTGCTCTTTTTTATTAATTTCTGAGTGCAACAGCCATCACCAAAATGAAAAGAAGTTTCTACTGTGTTCATTCAGAGCTGCAAGTGGATGTCTGCTGAGTGGTGTAAAGGCCTTTTTATTAGTATCTACCAACCTCAGACAGGCGAAGGATGTAAAAACTCTCCATGCAAGCCTTCTGTCTGGAACAAATGGGGCAAACTAAAAGGGCCATGACAGGACTGTGGGTCATCCTGTCATGGCCCTTAAACAAGCATTGATGGGAGGAGCCATTGTTTACAATGATCCAGATCCAAGGCAGATGTCTCCACTTTTACAGTAGGCCTTCTGTTTGCCATAGTTAGACTTATCGGATTGGTTTCAGCATGATTTGCTAGTTTGCTCGTGTCCTGGTTCCCATCATAGTAATCATCTGATATACACTGACTGCCACAGACCTGACTCCAAAAATCCAAGATAAGGTGATGCACAAATATATTACCTGTAATACTTCACTACACACCATATATGTGTGTGGCTGTGGAGGTGTGGTGCCTGTCACTGATTTTCAATCAGACTGTCACAATTTTAATACGGAAAGGATGTAAAAACGTGAGGAAAAAACTTCACAGCACTGCGTGTGACTTTGAAAATTCTGTCCTCTCTGCTTCAATAATGCAATCATGCCATACATCTTTGTCACCACATGGTCACACCCCTCTCCTGCAACCTTTACAGTCTCTCTGTCTCACTCTCTCATTCACTGCCTCTCACACACACACACACACACACACACACACACCAAGGCTGCACACCTATCTAATGGAGAGAGTAGAGGTCCTGCATGGAGGATGTGAGGAGAATTTTAATAGGCTTCTTCCTGCCCTGCTCAGCTCTGCTACTTTCCATTCACAATGCAGGCAGAGATAATTGGTTTCACCTATCCAATGGGACCCCTGTGTGTGTTAATCCATATGTTGGTGTGTTTCCCTGTCATTCGTCATGTACATACAGCTTTTTGAGATGAATTAAATAAAGCCTTTGATCAAGTTTGATTGTTATAGTGGATCAAACGTGACAGAGCAGCACGGTAGTGACACGGAGGGGATGAAATGGGTAGAAAACCACTTTAAATAACCAGCTACGGGATGATTTCTTTTCACGCGATCAAACAATGCAACAATGTAGACGAGCCACTCACTTGATGAAGTAACTGGCTCCTTCTTCCGTGAAGCCCTCTTCCCATCCTCTGGGCAGATCTATAACAACACGAACAACATTGAAGGACCCGCCACAGACAGAAGAAAGAAAACACATTGCAGCAGCAGCAGGAGGAGGAGGAGGAGGACGAGGAGGAAGAAATCTGCCTCCCTCTGGTCCTGGCACCCTGTAAACCAGAGGATTTTTCGCGTACCTGACCGTATCATGTGTCCCGAGTTAACAGGTTCACCGGTGCGTGGATGTAGCCAAGTAGTGCTGTGAGTTTTATCACTGCAAGAAAGAGACACCTGTTACTGGACGACAATAAAACAGCTGAAGAATAAAAACTGAAACCTCCACGCCGCATTATTAAAGTAGCCGGCGGTGCACGGTTAACGCCGCTCACTTGATAAAGAAGACCCGGCCATCTCTGCAAACTCCGTACGACCAGTGGTCAGGTAGGGTGTCCCGTCCGAGAGGTGCCGCCATGATCTCTCCTCTCCGGCTCGTCCCCCCCTCTCTCTCTCCCTCCCTCTCCCTCTCCGCAGACTTTTTCCAGGGAGTCCGGATAATACCACCGCTAGGGCTGCATAGTTTTTTAAAGGGGAAGAATACCAAAAAACTGAGCCACACACACACACACACACACTGTGCAACCTGTTCCGCAAAGAAGCAGCCGCAACAATGGGAAAGACAAAGTTTAAACCTCTCCAACACAGTAATGCATTCAACCTCTTGTGGAGAAAAGTTGGGTGTAAACTTCCTGATGTGGTAGAAACAGTCTGGATTACAGCCCTGTGATTGGGCTAATGTTTTTAGCACAAAAAACACATGCAAACATCTAATAGCTCATAACACATAGATGCAAAAAGTCATGTAGAGGATATTAAAGGAATGCAGGAATGTGCCAAATAAACCAAAATAAATATGAGTAATTTTCTCTTTACAATCTAGAAATCAGATTAAAGTAGTAATCCATGCAAAGCAAGAGTCCCAGCAACCTCACAGCAAGTGCTTAATCAGGGGGGCAGCCACGTCTGAGGAGAAAAGTATGAGTTAACTTTTTGTTTCCAGCTAGCTTTTCAATCCTTTTGTCTGGGCTGTTTGAGGGCAGCACTGTGGAGAAGTTGTTGCACAGGGACAGAAGAGAGTTGGTCACAAACAAGGATAAAAATGACAGATTCAAGGTCAATGATGTGAAATTTTGGTCTGGGGCTTGTCATGTGTGTTTTAAACCAGATTACGTCTATTTGAAGTGAAGGTGTGTTAATCAGCCTTCTTACACTGTATGTAACTCATGAAACTGCAGCACAACAATACCTTCAGTCTTCTTGAAGGCAGATTTAATCAAAGCTGTGTTCAAATCTCAAAACTCAGTCAGGAGTTTAGAACACAACAACTCAACAATTGAAATAAAAAACATTAACAAGAAAATAAATAGACTTTGCAATGGCCCTTTTTCTTAATGTACTTTTCCTAATGTTCTTCCTCATAAAGGTATCTATGATTCAAATTTCTTGCATTTGCAGTATCACCATAAAAACCCTGCTCTATTAATACTGGATACAAGGAAAAATATCACATTTTTTGGTAATGTCCCCGTCTATTAAATAATACTGACAGAAGAACTGTGCTAAAAATGTTCATGTAAACATTATTACTCCAATACTGCATGAGCACAAGCAGATATATTGACTGCCACAGTAAAGTGCATTCATGTTTTTTAGATATTATAGATGATATTTGGCAATACCTTCACTCACAGTAATAAAAAGCAGTTGAGTGGTACAAGGTCTCGGTAAAACTGTCAGTGTGTGTGCTCAGAGTGAAGCATGCATGTGTGGATGAATGTGTGTCCATGCCTTAATTGTTCTTGAAGCTCTGGATAAAGTTTATCAGCCTCACATCACCATCACTGCAGCCACGCCTTGAGGACAGAAAGCCTTTCAGACCATGACAGATTACAGTTATGCTTACACTGCATCAAACAGACCTGCCCAATTTGCCACCGCTGCCCATAAATTTTACTTGGGCTCCACGAGGACAGGCAGTGTTCAAAGGCACAGGAGTGTCGGCACAAGACTTATTTTGCTGAGCACCGAGCATCAAGAGACAACCAGCAAGGTTTCACTTCATCATCTTGTAGTCGCTTATAAAAATGTAGTGTCATTAATATGATCCTCCTGTTGTAACACCATGTGACTGGTACAAGTATCCCAAAAAACTATGCAATGTAGATTACAGTAATCCTGATGTGTTCTTGTGCAAGGAGGATGCTATAGGGTCTAGGAGCACTGAGCTACGAGCATGTGCCAACATTATAAATATCTGATCCTTAATTGTCTTTTCGGGAGGCTTTGTCGAAATATTCTCCAGTGGTTTGAGGCACTGTTCAATGAGAGTGGGAGATAATACATTTCCCTTCAAAAGCCATTACAGTATTTCAATTGTACAGAAACCAGTTCACCAGAAACCTCAAAAAGTCTTATCTGTATGGCAGTAATGTCATAGGGTAAAAGGATTTTCCCTGCTATATTGTATGTTTTAAAATGTTTCTAATATTATAAGACACCAAAAAGTAATTATTAACTAAATGAGTTGTACAGACAAGTCACAATTCAAATTGAATAGATGAATGAATAAGAGTAGAAACATAACACATATACACTTCAACAGTTTCATTAACTTTACAATGAGGTGAATTTGCACCTATGTATATATTACCTTGAAGGAACAAGTCAAATGTGTGAATCAAAGTTATTATTGTATGTAACATATTAATTGCAACAGAGTGGATTTAAATATGTTGTACTTTTTGGAACCAGTTTTTTACAGTGTAAGGTCAAGCAGAGACTGTAGACACCTGCAACAGGACTAAACACTGTATGGATTAATCAGTAATACCACCAATATCTTAAATTTGGTACAGTCCAGTACAACTTGTAGTTTATTCCACCTGTCTTCAAGATAAAGGGCAGAGTAACAGGAACATCATACATACAGCAATCATTTTGTGGCCGTGCTCAATAACTGTTATTTGACCTTGTTGTGATTTATCATCATCCCCACTACATACACACCCATTTACACATATTAATTTACACGCACAAATACACACACAGTCAGTGCGCAGTCCAGTGCAGCTCTGCAGTATGGTCTCTGCCGCTACTGCTGCTGAATCCTGCCTCTTGGCTGCCAGAGGCTCACAATGCAGCAAGGTGACTCAATGTTATTGTCTTCTCCTCAGAGAGCCTCCTCCCGCTGAATCACAGCTTGCTAAAGGTGCTGAGCAGAAAATGAAATAAAGATTCTGTTGCTCTGATTTTCAGCTCTTCAGCCAGGAATAGTTTGAATCTTAATCTGTTTGGCAGAAGCCCACATAGGAAATCAATAACATATTTTTTTCACCCTCTTTTTCAGAGTATCCCTTAATGTCAGCAGAGTAAGGTATATAAATGAGCATGTACATGTGCCTCAGTGTGCCTAAATTATTAACACTCAGTGTAGGGGAATATTTAGACAGTATTCTTCTGTTCATTATGCAGCACATTTAATCATCATATAGCTGCTGATTAAAAAGAATTGCTGATCTTCCTATGCACTCCAGCTTTCGTTCACTTTCCGTTTCAGTTATGTCCTGAAGACATTGATTAATTGCCTCCCAGCTCATTGAACTATTACACTGACATTTACAGGGCAGGGATATTATATTTAGTCATAAGCTCATTTATGCAGATAGAAATTAGATTCATTGTCTTACTGTTACTGCCAAGACTCATAAACAGTCTTTTGGGGATTTTTATTGACACACTCGATTGTAGTGGAAAGTTAAAGTTTTTAAAACTCAGACAAGTCTTTATTCAAGTTTGTCCAAGCTGCTTTTAAAATAATGCAACAGAAAGAAATCATCTGATGTGAACATAATTTCAATATTATTTATGAACTGGGCTTTTATTTTGTATACTGTAATGTTTGGTGTCTATAATACAAGCCAACAAAACAACATCAGCGCACGCTAACATGGATCGTAATGGCATTGCTGGATTTAATCATCAGTCATTAAGTGCTGTGTCTTCCAGGATATTTAAAGACAAAAGCCAATATGGAGTTGTCTTTTAAAAGTAGTCCGAGCAATAGCAATAATGGACTCATCACAACAGCGTCCTCTTCTGGAGAGATGGGATCTCAGCAGGTGAGTCTGTGTAGAGCAGATAAATGTTAAAGTAAAGATCACTGGATGAATAACAGCTATTGTAAACTGTCCACACCTCCTGTAAGAACGCTGTTACAGTTTAGAAGTGGGTTATCAATCAAGGGTAGAAATTAGACTAATGCAAATGATAATAATTAACCAAATTTTGTATGTTACAAAGTACATCACACACATCATGAAACCAGTGCCTCACCAATATCTAGCTTTACAATGAACAGAGGATGGTGATAAAACAACAACTTATTTTTCATCAGCCTGTAAGATGATGCTTGCACTGAGAGAAGTGTAAAGTACAGCCACAAAGTTCCATGTAAGCACTCCCCATGAGGCCACCCTGAGCTGGACTGAGGTGAGAGGTGGACTTGGACTACCTATTAATCACACACTGCTGCTCTCTGAGCTGGGTAAAGGCTGAGACAGAACTGCAGTTTTGGAGGATCTTTCTATGCTGTATTTTTTTTAAGAAAGAACAGTAAAGACTAAACAAAAAGAGCATCATCTGCAAACTCTGCAAACTCATATTTTGACCATGTCCTCATGACCTAGAGATTTAATTGAAGCTGCTACAAACAAGCTACATAATGTAGGAGTAATGCAGTCCAGTGTTCAAGCATAATTGACTGTATAATTACTCAAGCACTCGACATTTTTTAGGTACATATTTTACACACTGCTACTCTGCAGATGTATTATACAAATGTAAGCTAATGAAAAGTGGTCCACTGTTATTGTTTTAATTACAATATTTGGAAGTAAAAAACTGTCCATCTTAGTGCAAATGGTACACCGGTGCGGTGCATTTCTCATTAAGATGCAGATTTATAATCCATACCAATTCTGTTAGGGGCCAGAAATGCTTGTAATGAGTATTTAAGTTTTTGGTGTATTTTGCTAAAACCATTTCTGCAGTGCCTTACTTGTACCCCTACACTGTTGAACTAGTCTGTGTTTTCCTATAAGTAAAAATTTTCATGTTCGCATTTTTTCTATTTGTTTAATTTAACCTTTATTTAACCAACAGGATTAAAAACTCTTGAGACTTATAACCGCATTTGTAAAACTGCCCTGAACAAAGAGGCAGCAGCTCAATCAGCGATGATTACACAATAAAACACACACCATTTGCACACAGCTATATAGCCTACTCAAAATAAATGTGCATATACTTGCCAAATAAAATACAATACAATACAATAAAATACATAATATTTGAATCATATGAGTCCCAAGCTAAATGTCTTTTGACACCTGTGTATTAGGACAGTAAGAGTCACAACATTTTAATGTCAACAGTTAACATGTCTTTAAATTAGTTTAATGAAAGTAGCCCCCTAAGATGAAGCTTGTTTTGGAGCAGGATCTGAGATGATTGGGGAGCATATTTAAACCCCATTTTCCCCAGTTCCTCAATGCAAGCTTTATGGATAGAAAAGAAAAAGTTTCTGGGATGAATTATGTATTATTATTTGCAATACAATAGGCTATATATCAACTAAGCTTCTGTATTATTAAAATGAAATAATAATAGCCATATTATTTCACTCCATTGGATATAATATGTGCAATAAATATCAAATATATCAGTTATAAAACATAAAAAAAAGAAATTTAGAACAGTAGTAAATTTGAAAAACTGTAACTCTAATGAAATCGTTGGCTCATTGGCTTAATATTCTCTGCATTATGTGTATCCTCTTAAAAAAAAGTGTGTTTGCTGACTGTCCTTCCTCGAAACTGATCTTCCCGATTGGATCGGAAACAAGAAGGGCCCGCCCACCTGCTCTGTCGTCATCTCGCCACGTACTATTCAATGCAACGCAACTTGGTAGTACATTTGACAGACAGCTGAACTCACCACTCAGGTTAACGGTACCACAAACACAGTCTACCATGCTGATTCGCGAGCTAGCTACCGACATATCTCTAGCTGAGAGGAAGCGAAAGCAGAGCAGATGAGGTCCAGAAGTCAGGTTAAAGTGAGTATACCGGTGACACCACAATGATGTTCTCATAGTGAAGCTTGTACTCTCATGGTTAGTGTCATGGACGTAAGCCTTGCTGCTAAAACGAATATGATAGAGAGTACCTGCCTTCTTGGTGTTTGACACTTATTAGCCCAATCTGTCTGTAGCAATGCTAAAGCTAACACCAACAGCTTCCTCTGGATATTATTAGCTAGCCAGTAATGTACCATCTATGGAGGCTGGAGGAGCTGAGATCAAATGTAGAAAGTGAACGCACAACGAAGCTTATACACAAGGACGCGGGGACTGTTTATCTCCTCATACTGTAAAGTAATACAACAGAACTAATTAATGTAACGTTGTTTTAATTGGCCTCATTTATAGATGTGTTGGAGCCGAGCCCTTCTCACTGGCTGGGCTCTGCTGTTGGTCCAGCTGCTGTGTTCAGAGGCAGTTCCCATCAGTATGGACAAAACAAAAGTCAAGGAGCCTGAGATCACACCTGAAGATCCTGCAGCCAGTGTGGTGAGAAGATACAAAATTTATATACATGTTGGAAATTCAACATATAGTTTAATTCATGTCCTCTAGTGTTACAGCCATGGTAGAAAGCATTTTACCATAGATTCACATATTTATTTATCAACAGATTTGAGAGACGTTTGCATTAAGGGTGTCTGTGGCTTAGGTGGTACGAATTGTAAGGTTGTGGGTCCAATCCCCGGCTTGTCCTGTCCTGTTCTTGAGCAAGACTCTGAACCTTAAGTTTCTCTCAAGGGTGGCTAGCTCCTTGCATGGTAGCTTTGCAGTCATATACCCCCTTTCCATCAAACAGGTTCCAGGGCCAGTTCCGGGCCAGGGCTCGAGCCAGGGCTAAATAGGTTCAGAAGCCGGTCCTCCTATGAACTGGTTTGATTTTCCATCGGGAGGGGGCTAGGTTGGGGCCGCATCACGTAAAACGTCAGTACGTCGCTGCAGAGGGAGCCGGTTCTCAACAACCGGCCGCTAGCAAGCTAGCCGCTGTTAACAAACTACTGTTACCCTGTTACTATCAGTCCATGAAAAAATTATTTTTTTCAGCGGATCTTCTAGTTACAACATGTTTGAGTTAACAAAGCAG